>VMDO01005383.1:0-86180 GCA_007922755.1 Pedetes capensis | reverse complement strand
GAGAGGCACTCTGAAAAGAGATAGAGTTAAGAAGAGGGAAGGGGGCTTCTCAGGACATTGTGAAAATGTAACTCATATCCTGTTTTCCTGAATGCATTTTTAATAGGAATAATAATTTATGGCATTTGAGCCAATGTCACATAGTGCAATGCGACTTTCCTGAAGAGTGCTATTAGTTTGCATGGTAAAGACATGTTAAGTTGTGATTTTTATCAGCTCCTGCCAAGAGCCAAATGAAAGCATTTCAGGGCTTCAGTGATTTCTGCCACTTCAGAGTTAGTTTTTGGCCTTCCATGGTGCCCTCTCTGTATCACTGATTTTCTGTTCTGACAGGCAGTTAATCTCGTGCTCAGAAGATGGCAGTGTACGCATTTGGGAGTTACGAGAAAAACAGCAGCCCGTAGCTGAACCTGTACCAACAGGTGTGTGTTTTCCCAAAAGGGTAGCACCTCCTCCTCTCCCTCTCTCTCTCCTGCCCTCCTCCTCTTTTTCCTTTTTTCTCATATGACAAGCAAAAGAAAGGTGTTTATGTGAAACCACAGGAATAATATAGGATACCTCCAGACCAGCATCAGATGTTTACAGGGAGCATATGGTAACTCATGTCTTGATATTGCTCCAGTGTAGAACGGCCTCTTTATTTCAGTTCAACTGGGATCTTATTGTTTTGAGATGAAACCATTATTTTTTAGTAATCTGAATGACCACATGGCCCAATGAAGTGATTATTCATTTATTTATGTTGTCTGTAATTCTGATACACACAAAAAACTTGTAGGATGAGATGTTAAACTGTTCTTTAGCCTTCAAGCATTATTATTAGCATTGAGTCAATTTATGGAAAAAAACACTTTTCTTTGTGTTTATGTCAGTCTCATGAGCTCTTGACTTTTAGGTGTTTGGTTTGAAAAACAGAACTTTGGGTATTTGAATGAATTAGTTATGAACCCTTGATAAGAAATCAGATGCTGCTGCCTCTAGTTTCTTCTGGTGTTGTGTCTTGTTTTGTTTTTTCAGTTTACCTGAGTCGAAGGATACTGTTTGACACACACATGGCTTTTCCTCTATTTTGTTGATGGAGCTGAATGCCCCCCCCCTCCTTTTTTTTTTTCTTATCTCTTCTTTCCTTTCCTTTTTTTTTTTTTTTACATTAAGATGCTGCCATTCAAGCCTTTCACTTCTCTTTCATTGCAGTGTCTTTTTGTCACGTTAATGGGGGCAATAAAAAGAGAGAGGGAGCCAGAAGCCATGGCTCCTGCCTATAATCCCAGCTACTCAGGAAGCAGAGGTAGGAGGACAGCAAGTTTGAGGCCAGAGGCAGCCTGTGGTGCAGCTCAGTGGCAAAGGCTTGCCTAGAATATGTGAGTCCCTGGGTTCAGTCTCTCAGTAGTACAGGTGGAGAAAAGAGAGATGAGGAACAATCCTAGTTAAGAAAGATGAAGTAACCTGTGTTAAAGATGCTCCCACAGTGTCTGGTACCATCTGGTTAGCCCTTGACTAATACAAGTATGGAACAATCCTTGCATTTTAAATTTTCTCTGTCCTTCTGGCCTTAGATTACTCTTGTAAGTAAAGAGCACGGTAGTTTGAGAAATGACTGAAATGACTGTGTTTCTAGGTTTTTTTAATATGTGGGGATTTGGAAGAGTGAACAAACAAGCCAGCCAGCCTGTTAAAAAGCAACAAGAAAATGCCACTTTGTGTTCGCTGGAGCTCATTGGAGATTTGATTGGACACTCATCCTCCGTGGAGGTACTGCTTTTAGTAGGTGTGCGATATCTAGGCAGTTCCAGCTTCTGCATCTTACTGCTCTTTGCGTTCACTTAGTTTCAAAAATACCTATATTTTTTCATCTGTAGGTTTTTGCTGGGTCTGAACATGGGCTAGGATATAGGATAGCTTATAGCATGGGCAGTTAAGGTCTCCCTTAACAGAGAGAGGATTGGAGGACACAAGGAATGAATGTATTGCTTTAATGGGCTTATTCGCTATTGTGTATAAGAAGGAGATAGCTGACAATGAAGGCAATGTGAATTATGTTGAATATGTATGTGTGACAGTGGTCAACATAAGAGGTCTGTGGGTTGTAGTTTTATGTATAAAGCCTTAACTAATTCCTGAGACCTTTACCAAATTCATGAACATAGAACTGTTTTCAACATAGCACTGTCTTTGATGGATAATGTATTAGCTCTGTAAAACCCAGGACCTTGATTATCATTGTGCATATATGAGAATTAGTTAGAACTTACAAGATACATAAAACATAAAATTCTAACTTGTGGAAATCTACATTCATGTTTACTATAGGCACTATAGCCGATAATGAAAGATTAAATTCAGTAGAGATAAAGAGCTGATTAGAACTGGTAACAATGTAATGATAACTGTATAAGTAGGATGCTAAGTCATGAATTTCTTAGATTGTTCTTCCCTGTTTCATAGCCAGGAAGGGAAAAATTACTTCTTATTGAAAAGAGCATTCATGCTTAGGAACAGCAGCAGCATGTTGGTTATTAAGCATTTTGTATATTTCAGGAATGTGTGTGTGTGTGTGTGTGTGTATTAGATACAGGAATTTACAAAGAGATAGAAAATGTAATCCTTGTCTTCATGAATCTTACACTTCAATGGAGGAGAAGGAGACAGACCTAATAAGCTGTTCATTTAGGCTGCTTATAATGGACCCAGAGACAGAGAGTAGCAGTGAATACTCAGGTACTGAGTACAGGGCCCTGGATTCAATCCCTGGCACCACAAAAAGAAAAAAAAAGAGAGAAATTTCTCATGAACAACGAAATAGTTTTACATTTAAATCCAAAGAAGTCTTTAAGGTATATCTTATGAACATGTGTTAATCTAGTATTAGTATCTTCTCAAAGTTCCCATAGTCATTAGTTTCACTTTTCTTTTCAGATGTTTCTATACTTTGAAGATCATGGACTCGTGACTTGCTCTGCTGATCACCTTATTATTCTTTGGAAAAATGGAGAGCGAGAATCTGGATTACGCAGTTTAAAATTATTTCAGAAGTTAGAGGAGAATGGTGACTTATACCTTACTGTCTAGTTTATGGAATTAGGAATACATGTGCTTGAACATTGAACATCAAATATAGGGTAATACTGTGAACATCATTAATATATTGGTCACTTCAATTTATAATTTTTTTCTTGTCCATAAAATTCTCCATGTTTGAGTTCTTTTTTGTTTATCTATAAATTGCTAGCAAGCTGCTTCTCAGGTATTAGTGCTTCACCAGGAGATATGGCTTGCATTGTCCATTGAATTTTGTGTCACTGTGGAAGTGGGAAGAGCTATTCTGTTTCTTCATCTGAGCCTAGACCCTTGGAAGTAGTAGAAACAGAGGTAACAGTAAAGTTAGAGCGTTCTTTACAAATTTTATTTTTGGTTTCCTTTAGAGCCTGTTTAAGAATTCTTATGATAAATATGTCCTTTCTCCTACAGATTTCCCTCATCTTTAGTAACTGTCAGCATTCCAAAGAACAAACTTAAATCTCAGCCAATAAATGAACTATATTCTTTAGGTACAATGAATTTTTTTTTTTTTTTTTTTACCAAACTGGCCTGAGCTGCTATTGGTGTGCCAAGGATGAATGCTAGATGAGCAGAGGCCCAAGGTTTCCAAGGTCAGGGGCTGCAGCTGCTAAGTGTCTGATCCATCTGCTTTTGACTTAATATGAAATGCCTGGGAAAGTCTTCACTTGTAGCTCCTAGCGTATTCACTGAGATCAGGGCATCTGCATTACCCCACCAGCCTTATGACAGAACCCTCACTTTTGGTGCTGAAAAATTCAAGTTTAAAAGTATTCTCTGGCACCTAACACCACCACCAACACAGTAAACACTGGGTGAGCTTAATGATGGAATTAAAGGCTGATTAGAGACTTCTACTAAAGAAAGGATGACTGATCTTTTTCAAAGAAAACTTCTGCAGATTTGCTCATTAAACACACATATATGCCCATATTCTCTAAATGGAGTCTTTATTATAAATTCTTGTTTTCACTAGTTTTAGCTGTTACATCTGCTTAGACTCAAAAGGCCTGTAGTTATACCACTGTGGCGTCCGATCACATCAGATCTCGGAAGCTAAGCAGGGTCGGGCTTGGGTAGTACTTGGATGGGAGACCACCTGGGAACACCAGGTGCTGTAGGCTTGGGAGGAGGACCTGGCAACCCACTCCCAAAAAACCATCAGCCATTGAAAACTCTATGAATAGCAGAGAAGCACTAATAATACTGTTTTGCCTGTTGTATGTAGGGTCACTATGAGTTGGACACCTACTTGATGGCACCTAACAGCAGCACTCAAAAGACTGACAGAGTTAAGGTCATCTAGGTAGACCAATGGCATGATGTTACAAATGAGGAAACTGAGGTGTCAGGAGGTGAAGCTTTCCAGTTATTAGCTCTGTAGTGCCCATTAACATCACTGAGCATCTCTAAAAATGAACTGAGGAGGACTGGAGTGGTGGGGAGGCTGAGATGACTTTATGACTGCCACTTGAGAAGACCCAAATGATGTTTGCACTCATTACAGCTGTGCTAATTCACAATGAAAATAGCTCTGTGGAAAAATATATTAAAACTTAAGCTACCTCCATTAGGGCACAGATGAATATCCGTGTGAAAATTAGCACTGCCTCATAGCCAGCAGACCATTGTTACTGAGGCATCTTGAGGAGTCACAATGTAGTTTGCACCCCATGCCAGGCAGATTTGCATTCTGGTCTGAGTGCATCAGACTGCAGGCACTTTTGCTAAGTTACTTCATACTCGTTTAAAGCTTTGAATTTTTCTCTGAAGGCGCCCTTTTAACTAGTTAGCTTTTTCTTTGCAAATTCCATTCTAGGTCATGAGTTAGTAAAAGTGTTTTCTTAAATTGCGTAAGATATAAGGAATTCATTGATTTTTAACTGTTTTGTTTCCTAACCTGTCTGTATTGGATTAGTACTGTGTGATAGGAATCTATTCAAATAGAGTGGTAAAAAACACAGGAGTTTTAGGAGTAAACAATACCTTAGTAACTAATCTCTTCTGTCATACTCTGGTTTACTAGTTTTCCTATGAGAAGGTAGTATGTTCACAGTGCAGCTGCCAGCCTAGTCAGTGGACTTGACAGCCTTTGATTTCATGAGTACCTTAAGGTCAGAGAGATGGAGGTTAACAGTATGACAAGAGATTCTCCTATAGGCTCAAACCCAGTTGTTGCTTGGTAGTTACATGTAGACTATTGCTAAAAGTTGAACTTTCAGTTACTTTCTTCTTTTAAACTGAGTCAGTATATATTACATACATTTTTTTCTATTTCCCTAGCTTACCTTTCAACACTTAAAATACTGGTATTTACACCAGAACACTATGTACTGTGCCTTGTCATTTGTATTTAAAAATACTTTTATCTCAATCTCTGGCTATGTTCATGTAACACAATTAAAAGTATTGGATCATCCTTCCTATTTCTCTCAAATTGAGTGGGTGCTGATTATACTGGTGGGGCGTGTTCTTTGCCAGCAGGCTAAGCAGGCCTGACTGGAAAGAATGACTGTGATGCTTACGGGATCATTTGGGTCTAAGTAACAGTGTTTTATTACTGATTTCCTCCTTCTGGCCAGCAGGAATACTAATGTGTCTTCTACTTAGATGGTTTTGCATTTTCCTAACTTAATATGGCTCCCCTCAACACGTAGTGTTTAGTAAACAACATGGTATAAGAGGCTGTTATAATAGTTTATATTATGTAGAAACTGTCTGGTACATATACCAACTGAAAGTCTACATTTCTAAATAATTGACTCTGGAAGAATATGCTAGTTAGCAACTCAGAAGATTACACTATAGATTATACAGTAGCTGGCTGTCTTAAAGCATTTAACATCCATTCATAATGAAATTTGAAGTTAACATGATACTGATTTGACATAACCTGAGTAACTTGTAATGTTGTATATAGAAAATATCAGATACCTAGTAAATGTTACATACCAAATGGAACTGAAAGCAAGATGGTCAGAAAAAGATTGTCCTTGCCTCAAGTGAGCCTACACAAATTATTTAGCTCTTTAATATGGGATTCTGGCATCCTGATTTTAATGTGTTCTGAAAACAAAGTATGTGACTCATGAAATAAAGGACACTAAACTCAAAATTTGAAATTATGAAAAATTTAGGCCAAAGAGGTAAAATAAAAACAGCTGTTGGGAATGAAAAATGGCTGTAGGAATTTAGTTACAAGTAGTTCACAAAAACATTTCATCACATTTACATAATGCAGCATTACAATACACAGCTGGCTGCTGTCCTGACCCAAGCAAGTTCTCTTATCATTTAACAAAAATAATTTTGATACATTTCTTTGCACAGAATTGTCATATATGTTTCCATTTTGGGTACAAAACATAGAAAAAAACATTGGCACATTATGTAGTAATAAGTCATTGTTTTCTTCCCGTGTACCATGTGAGCATTCTGCATTCCAGTTTTCACTTGGAAAAACCAACTCAATTAATTCAATCTCTGTTTTTACCTCTTAAAAATGCAGCATGGAGTACAGAGAAAGTAAAACTAAGATAATTTGTTTACTGCGTTTCTAATATTCATAATACATGGAAAAGGGTTGGCTGGTAAAAGAGGAAGGAAAATCTCCAGTCGACTATGTAGATCACAGAAAGTTGTGAAAAGAGCTGTATAAAAATATGCACTTGTGCTTTGGAAGCTTTTAGCATACAATTAATAGCTTAAAATAGTATTTACTGCCTCTCCATAGGTCCATTTTTCTCATATATTTACACATCTTGCAATCTTTTTTTTTACATCATTAAAGCAAATGGCATGATGTCAAATATAGATAAGTTAAAAATATATGAACCTTGAAACTTCCCCATCCCCTCCCCAAATATAGACATATAGGCGGTGCACTGCATAACAAACTCCTTGGGCTTAGACCCAGAAAATTTAGACTGTTTTACTAAAAATTTTAAACAGCAAATCTATATAAATTTTTTTCTTTTTTTTTAAAAAAAGAAGCTTGTCCAAGGGCATTCAGATTTAATGGCTTTTATGTAATACTCAGTGTAGTGCCTTGTGGCTGCCTCTGTGAGCCCAAAATAAGGGAAGCTCATGGATTCCCTGCCAAGCAAGAGGCCACCCTCTCTCCCCACCACAGATGGCTTTCTCTTAAGGTGAGCTCCTTCTAGAGGGAAGGGCTGGTTATACAGGCTGCTGATACCCATGTAGAGGGAGCACTCACCCTGCCAAGGCTGTGTTTTGACTTGGGTGTCACACTATCAAACAGAAGAACCACCTCCCCTTGGTAGTTGTGACGCTAACTGGTTGGTCAATCATTTGGTCCTAGTAGTTCTGCTCATTTTAGGTAGCTTTTTTTCTTACATATATCTGTTCAGATAAGCTTTGTATGAGTTCTTCAAACTAATGCTGTTGAGGAGGATAATGAAGCTAAACAGTGATGGTAACGTTCATGGTAAAAGATGAGCTGAATACTGGGGAGAGGGCAGGGATCACAGGCACCGGGTCTTTGCTTCATGTGTCCTACTAGTTACAGTGATTGCTGATTGCTCCATGGTTTGACAAGGGCGCACAGGATGACTGCATGGCAGAGGAAGCTGCCAAGTATTCCTTCTACCACTAAGTGATCATTCAAAAGAACATTTTTTTTAATGGAACATAACTTTCTAAAAATGAAATTTGGGGACTTGCATGATTCAAAGTCAAATATTAAACATCAGCTCTTTAACCTACACCTGTCATTTTCATTATAAAGGAGAATGTCTTGTTTATAGTACTGTGATTCACAGTGTCCTTTGTAGATCAAGAGGTCCCCTTCTCTGGCTTGGCTTTAGCTGTCAGATGGAAGCCTCAGACTTTTGCACTTGAGGTCATCTAATGTCTTCCAGTGTTTGTAGTTATCAGCCAAGTGCTGCATCAGGGCTGGCAGATGTGCAAAGGCTACAAGGACATAAAAGAATAAAAAAAAACCCATTAAATTAAGTTGGGTCCCAGGAGCACTGATTAGGCTGGGCTGTCTCGGATCAGTTTGGAATCAGAATTGGAGAAAAGACACTCAGGGTTGGGCCTTAGGCTGTATAAGGAGGACAAGTCATTAAGCATTCACTGCTGAAGTACATACTGCTGTTATGTTGTTAGGTGCCGTCGAGTCGGTATCCGACTCATAGCGACCCTCTGTACAACAGGGGAAACACTATTATATAGTCAGTGCTTCTCTGCTGTTCATAGGGTTTTCAATGGCAGATTGATTTTTGGGAGGGGGTTGCCAGGTCCTTCTCCCAAGCCTACAGCTTCTGGTGTTCCCAGGTGGTCTCCCATCCAAGAACTAACCAGGCCCGACCCTGCTTAGCTTCCGAGATCTGACGGGATCGGATGCCACAGGGCTACCGCTGCAGGCACGAAGTACATACAGGTCCTTTTAACTAATTGAAAAGTGGTTCAGTGATACTATCAAAAGAATCAGTGATTCGGAGTAGAGGCAATAATATTTTGATTCTTTCTGGCGTTTCCACCGATGCAAGAATAAAACTGCTGTACACTTTGAAAACATGTCTTTTGAAGAAGGAAAGTCTTGTTTATCCAGTTATCACACCTCCACTGACTCTTCTGTACTCAAGGTTCTGTGCCAGGTGTGGAAGATGCAAAAAGTACACACGTACCTACTTACCTAGCCACAAAGAGCTGACGGCTTTCTTTGTTTTTTAAATGTTTCATTTAACTTTAGGCTCAGCCTGTCATTAAAAATAATATTCATAAAGTATAATAAAATGTTTATGGGTGGCAAAGCAGTAACTGACTTACCATCCCATGCGTCAAACATGTCTGTTATGAAGTAATCGATGAAGGAGATTTGGGATTTGGGGATGCTGCAGGTGTTGCGGTCAAACACTGGCATCACGACAGGCAGCCCCTGTCTCTTCTCCTCGTCCGTCTGTAAGAGAAAACACCAGAAAACACCGCACAGGGCTGGGGCACAAGAGCAGCATTCACAGAACAGCCTGTCAGAACAACCCCGTGCGGTGGGTCATTGTCTGGTTTTAGATAGGAAGAAACAGGCTCAGCTGGGTCCAGAGACTTATGTAAGTCAACTGCTAGATGAGCTGTAGTGACTGCATTCAAGGCTTCTGACTCTCAGGTCCTTTTATTTTTTTCCTTTCAGGTCCTTTTATTTTTTTCCTTTCTTTCTTTTTCTTTTTCTTTCCTGTGGTGCTGGGGCAAATGTTTGGCCAGCGCTTTATCCTGAGCTACATCTCTAGCCCTGGCCTTACTCTTTCTGCTTTTCCTCAGCCCCCTCCTAAAACACTGATCTCAGGGGACTTACCTCCTTTTCTGTGCTCTGTTTTTATTATTGCAAGGTCAAAACTGTTTTCAGAGTCTGCCCCATACTCCTTCCTACTCAAGTGACTGCTACTGACTGACATTTACACTGAGGCTACAGAAGCAGCTGTAGGTCAAACTGCTGTTGCCTTGGGAAGAATGGTCACTGTGCTTGCGATTAAAAACAAAACAGCTTCACTTAATGAAGCAGCAAGGATTATCAATTTTATTAAACCTCAACCTTTGAGCATGTGTTGTTGATTTTCTGCGTGACAAAGTAGGAAGCCCACTGAAAGTCCTTGTGCCACTTTCTAGCCTCGTGGCCGTCTCTGTGATTACCAAGTAGGCAACTAAGTTGTGAGCTGAACCAGTGCTTTTCCATGGAGCACTATTTTTTCCCTCCCTTTATTGGTAAATGTTGGTGGGGCACAGAGTAATACAATATTGGTTTCTTCCATTATGCAACTATTACATCACTTTTGGTTAAACATTTATCAACTTAACAAGGTTAATGGAACCTTTTGACTAATATGTAGTAAAACTCAAATGCATGTTTGGGTTATGTTCCCCTATTTTTCCCATGTACTAATGAAGTTGCATCATTTACATTGAGATTTTCCCCTCCCCCTTTATCCCTCTGCACTGATTCTCCTCCCCATCCCACCTTCTACAATCTTCACTACCCTTTGCTAGTTCCCTCCTTCTTTCTACTCTTTATATTGCTCATGGAGCACTATTAAAGAATGACAGACAAATAATTGTTCAGATTTGGGTACCAGCCATGCAGCTCTCAAGGTGTATGGGAGTCATTATTACACACACTAAAGTGTATGTTCATACATGCAAGGCCATAGTCCACTAAACTGAGTATTATTACATTTCCCAGTGGAGTACTGAGTCAATCAGAGGCTTCATTTCTAGCTTTTCTGATCTTAAGGTCACACTAGCTTAACATTAATACATTCCTTTTAGGGAAAAGGATGCCTCAATTGAGAGCTGACACCAGAAAACTTCACAGTGCTTCTGTCCATTCCCCTTCCCATACTGAAAATAACTAGTAGTAGGACACCATGGCCTCTCCATGTGGGTCCTGGGAAGCCCATTAATGGCCTCCTACCAGCTTCTGGGGCTGGGATTTAGCTCAGTGGGTAGAGCGCTGCGCTGCAGTCTCTGAGGTCCCGAGTTCAATTCCCAGCACCGCAAAAATGGGAGCAGGGCCTGGCAATCCACTCCCAAGGCAATCCCGAAGCAATCAGCCATTGAAAACCCTATGAGGGTCGCTATGAGCTGGATACTGACTCGATGGCACCTAACAACAACAACCAGCTTCTGGCTCAGCTTGCTCGCTGTACAAATAACCTTAAAGTATCCAGCAGTGTTCAAGGAGTAATTCGGTTTGGTTTCTTCCCATTTGCTGGCAAGCTCAGAACTGCCTGCCCTACTTTTCTTCAATTCAGGGGCTCCTTCCCAACCTTGGGCGCTCAGTTAACTTACTAGTTCTCTGCTTGCCACCCTCCCTCCCAGCCTGCTAGACAGTGGTGGCTCTTCTTTATCCGGCCTCAGTAGTGCCCACCCGCTGGACAGCCCCCCACCGTGCATCACTCAATGGCTGCTTGCTGTCTGTCTGCTGTCACTCACAGACGCATCAGTCCTTAGGGCCTTTTTTCTGGTGGTAGGGCTTTATTTCAAAGGGCATCTGGCAGTCTACTGCTTTCTGGACTTTGCTCCTTTTTTGTCTTTTCACTGCCACAGTTAAAGTGAATTGCATATTGCTCTTCTCCTTGTATAAAAGTTCTGCTTCCCCTCCTTACGAATTTTGCTTAGAATGCTTTGTTTTCCCAGAAAGTTTTTTGTATTTCCACATTTCTGAATCCTTCAAAAAAGCAAAAAAATAAAAAACCTCTTTTATCTAGGAAAAAAAAAATCTATGGATTCCTGTAGCATCTAACATATGCACGTCCTTTAGGTGCACTTTTCCTTTCTTACCAGGCTATGAGCCTACGTCTCTCTCCCAGATTGGACTGAGAGTGACCCATGTCACCTATGCGTCTGTGTTCCCATAATGCACTAGGGAAGCACTTAGAACCTAGCGAATTTATGGATTTCCCAGTTCTTAAAGAAGTTCAGGATCCAATAAGTTGAGGCTCAGTCTACCCCTTTTCCCAGAGGACTTTGTCAGTGACTAGTACCCCAGCCGGTAAGGGAAATCTGCCCTAGCCAGGGGTGAGCTGCTGCTTTCCAGGAAAGAGCTCACTAACTGATGAAAAGTTTCCCAGTTGGAGAACCTGCAGAATTCTAGGATCTGGAGCCTGTCGCTAGACTGGAAGTGAAGCCTCCTGAGAGGCAGCGCACCTGTGCAAAATACTCCTCAGAGATCCTCCCGGCCCACTCAATGCACAGGTCCAGCGGGCGGCAGGGGTTGGCCACGTCGGCACACTTAATCATCATGCGCTTGATCAGGATTTGGTTTTCAGGAAAGTTCTTCCCAGTAGGGTTGCATTCACAGTCACTGCCTTCAACCTGGAAAACAGACAATGAGATCAGGGCTAGTGCAAGCCGATGGTGAAGCCCGCGGGGTGAAGTCACCAGGCACACTTAGGCGTGGCCAGAACTCAGTAAAAAGAGGTGTATTCTTTGCTTAAGTTCATGTATAATATACAGATATATTCTTTTAAGAAATCAAGACAGTATACAGTTTAAAAGGTGAAGATCTCTGTCCTCACCCACCCACCTCTTTCTAGCCTCTTCCCTAGATGCAAGAGCTATAAGCAGTATTTGTTTTGAGCAATTTGGCTGGTCACCTTAGAGGAGGAGGGCTTTTCCCTGTGTTTTGTTATTGTTGTTGTTGCCTGATTTTTTTTCCCCAGAAAATGTGTGAAAGCAGAACTTTCAGTTATTCTAATGCATTAGAGGTGGGGAAATTGCACATAAATGTGACCCTTTGATTATTTCTTCATTTATTTTTCCTCTTTCACACTCACCAGCTCCCTGTCTCCTGTAGCCATCTGCCCCCACCTCTGTTTCACGCTGTTTAGGCCTGTGTACGTGCATACGTTTCCTTGGCTGACGTGACTGGGTAGTAAGGAGTGTGACCCAGTAAGTTTGGACCAAGACAGGAGAATATGTGTTCAGCAACATTTGAAAACGTGGTCATACACTGTACACACTCAGCAGGACAATGTCAGTGGTCCTGAGGCACGTGGCCAAGTCTTTGAGTAGGTGGACATGCACGCAATCCCAGGCCAATTTCACAGAACCTGGAAAACTATTCTCTTCCACTTTCAAAGGCACCATTGATTTGATTGTTTGAAAACAGTTAATTAGCTCTACAGTTCTGCCAAGCTGAAAGGCAGCATGACATGTGGTGGGGGTTGTTTTGAGACTGGGCCTATTTATTAGGCCACTGATAAGAGACTATGTTCTGAAGGTTGTTGTCTTGCTTGGTTACCATCGGGAAGATACTGCTCACTACCGTGACTGTGGCAAACAGTAAACTTCAATCCAGTAAAACAAATAGTAAACCTCAGCCTCGGGGGCTTGGGTAGATGACCTTCTCAATTCTAAATCCTACCATTTTGTATAGTTTTTCTGTTTAAAATTCCTGGACATTGGTGTCCACCAGGACACCAATCCTGGTGGAAAGAGAGGGTCCTGGCATTGTATGGTGGAGTCTGTGGGGAGTGGGGCTCAACACAGGTGAGGTGAACATTGTCTTTCCACCCAGGTTAGTCACATGATGGGTCCTACACAGTCTTCTGACTGGTCATCAAGTTACCTTTAAGACAACATTCATCACCCATTTCTTAACCCTCTTCTCCACAAGAGTGACAAGAGAACTTTTCTGATTTTACAGGGTTATGAACAGCTTCATGGTTTTAGAGGAGCGTTGACTTCATCTTAAGCAACATAGATGTGAACCTTCTGTCCTATCCTCATGAAGTCCAGATTTGTTAAGCCTCCTCAGGCAGGTCCAAGATATACTAGTAAGTTGAAAGAAAAAAAAAAAAAACACACCAACTTCTGTTTTTACTTTCTAGTCACTCTCAGTTTCACCATGGCCTTCAGACACTGGTATGCTTTCTATGTGAATCAGCGGGAATCTAGTTCTTTAAAACATTCTCCAGCTGGGCCTGTAATCTCAGTGAATAGGAAGCCTGGGGCAGGAGGATCAGGAGTTGGAGGCCAGAAGCAGGCTGTGCAACTTAATGAGACAGTCTTTAATAATAATAATAATAATTGTAATAATAAAAAGGGCTGGGAGTACAGTTCAGTGGTAGAGCACCCTGGATTCAATCCCTCAGCAATGGGGTAAAAATCTCTCCAATTTGGAGGTTTCCTAAGAGCTTAAAGAACAGAGAATTAAAAGGGCTTTGGACCCCCTAAAATACCACCATTCATGCCAGTCTCTGCTCAGTTGCAAGTGCCTTCCATCATATTTCCTAGACCTGGCTCATTTTGTCACTACTGACTGTATCTTGGCCTGTCTTTCAAGGTCAAAGTTGCTATGAACTCTGTCAATCTGTTCTCAACCCCAAGAAAAACCAGTGGCCAGGACTTTTATCCCTTTGCCAGCTCTGACCAAATAACCAGTTTGCATTCAAGAGGAGAAAACACCCTGCTGCGAGAGTACTCACTCATGGGAACATGCTCTGCCCTATCTTACTACAACGGAAGTGCTTACCTCAGCTGCCATTGGCTTGTTGATGCTGTTAACAAATTTGTTCACATGTTCAAAGTGTTTTGTCATCTCCGTTGCCAAAACCATGTCAATAATAGCCTGGCGCAGCGTTCGATAATGGTTCCTAAAATAACCAGAAGACAGAGGATCTTGTTCACATCATGTCCCAAATTAGAATTGTTCTACTGCCATTTCATGATGCTTTCTGCAAACCGGGAGGAAGCTGGGATGGAGTAAAAGCAGTGCAGATCACAACAGAGTCCACCTGCTTGTCCAGTAAGCCAGGATTGTAGATGCTACTCGATCTTCCCCAGTGAAAGCTTACCCTTCGTCATATGAATTATGAGTATTAAAAAAAGAACTTAATGGAACATGGTAGGCACTTCTTTTACAACATGAAATGTGTCCCTTCTCCCTTTCTGTGAGAACACCAGGATGGAGGGGGGAAGAAGGGAATGTGGGAGGGGCCCAATGAGCTGTCTCCATGCAGACCAAGTCCTGCTGCAGAGGACATTCTGTTGGTGGCATTGCAAGAAGGTAATTCTCTAGCTTGCAACTGACAGACAACTGATAGAGCAACAAGCCAAGGTTAGTGACCAATTCCTATCATTTCCTAAGTTCAAGAGCCAGAATGGGGAGCAATAAAATTGGCTACTGGAAAGACTTCTTTCAGCAGAAGATTAAAAACCAATCGACACTGATAAAACTTAAAGCTGGAATAACTGGTCTCCATATTTTTCCAGATTTCTATACACCAAAACTGATTGGTTCACCCTCTGGGCCTTCTCCCAGGACTGCCCAGCACTGACTGGTCCTGTGCAGCTTGATTTCAGTGCTGCCAGCAGGCAAGAGGAACTGTTCATATTTGGTCACATTTGGCCAGCTCAGCAGAAGAGAGGCCCAGAGAGGGAAACCTGGCTGCCCCCAGGCTCCAGCTCCTTGGCTGGGACCTCCTCATGAGGCAGGATTCTAAGCAGCCAAAACCTGAGCTGGAAAGACAGGAGAGGGTGCATTTGCTTTGAGCTACACGCAAGACAGGCTGTCCTCCTGGGAGGGTAAAAATATCTGCTAGACTTATTAGTAATCCAATCAATATTTATGCAGTGATTTGCAGTGTATAAAGCATTTTTGTGAACGTACTAAAGACCAAATGAGATTTAAAAACATGCAGGCAGCCTGCAATGTAAAATTAAGCTTATAAGGACAAAGTTATTATTTTATCGTCTGATCAAATGGTACAACTGTTCTTATTTCCATTCTTCCCTGAGAGGAAGCTGACAATCATAGAACTCAGGGAAAACCAAGTTTCCCCTTCAGCTTCACAAATCTGAGCCCAGGAGCCCAAGCACAACCAACCTGTCAATGTTCTTGAAAATGTTGCACTTGGTGTCCTTGACTGTGAGCTGGAAGGCCAGGGCTGTGTGGTGACTCTCCAAGACTGCAGTGTCATTGTAGAGTACAGCGAGTTCACTGCCTGCGTTGCACAGGAAAGAGTTGGTCCTGCCTGGGTGATCCACGTCATGGACCGTGGCAGCAATCAGGGCTGCCACCTCATCCAGCTGGTCGAGGCTTCCCTGCGACAAGGGGAGGCAACAGGACAGGGAGCATTACCCACAGGTTCTTGAGACCTATACCTATCCCTGTCTCTTGAGAGAGGTAGGGCCTGGGATTGGGACTTTCAGAACATTCTTTTGCCTTCTCCTAGCTTTAGTTGAGAGGTGGCCATGGGCACATGGAGTCCCCTTATTGTGCTGTGTGTTTTCTGGGAAGAATGGAACTCTGAGCCACAGTTACGGGGGACTCCTGATCTCCTCC
Source organism: Pedetes capensis (assembly GCA_007922755.1). Taxonomy (NCBI): domain Eukaryota; kingdom Metazoa; phylum Chordata; class Mammalia; order Rodentia; family Pedetidae; genus Pedetes; species Pedetes capensis. The sequence goes on along the minus strand of VMDO01005383.1, from coordinate 70,321 downwards.
TTCAGACCCATCCATCCAGCTCATTAGGATGAAGCCAAATGGGCCTTTTGACCTGCCTGCCGTGTGGCATGCTTTGACTGTCCTCCGATAGCTGGGACAGCACAAAGTGGCTGAGGATCACAGATACTCTTCCTCTGCCCACTTCCGACACGATCTTGGAAGTGCTGGTAGCATACAGCAGGGACACCACAGCACTGTTCATATGATGGTGGAATGGTGAGAGCCCAGAAGTAAAAGGACTAAAGGAGAGAAGAATTCTACCAGGAAACTTCAAGAGGGGCTCCTGAGGCAAAGAACAAACTTCAGCTCTGGGCTAGGAGACAGCAAAAGCAAAAAAGGAAACTCTCTAAGGCTTTCATTAGGCAAACAAGGAACACAAATGAGAACATTTGTGTACCAATACTTCTTAGCTTTCAGCTTTATGAGGACATTTGAAGTGGGCTCCTGATACATAAGAGACGTGGTACAGTGAACTCATTCAGTATTTAACAGGTGCCCATGGGTGCCAGTCAGCAGGTGTTGTGCTGGAGCTACAGTAGTGATTTACTGTGACAAACTCTGCACTAATGGAGCTTAGAATCTAAGAGAAAAAAATAAAATTTAAAACATAACAAATAGAAGTAACTCCCCGTAAGATGTGCCCAGAAGGAATGTACAGCGCTCTGAGAGTGTAGCCATGGCGCCCAGTCTGGTCCAGGGTGTACTGTCCAATACACATTCTGCGGTGACAGAAATGTTTTAAATCTATCTACACAATGTCGAGACCAGCTACTCATGTGTAGCCGCTGGACGCTTGAGAGATGGCTGATGCAATCGAGGAACTAAATGTTTAATTTTATTTAAATTTTCTTTTTGTGCTACTTCCAAGTTGAACCCAGGGCCTCTCCACGCTTGCTAGACAAGTGCTGTATCACTGAGCTGCTCCCCCATCCCCCTTTTTATTTTTTATTTTGAGATAGGGTTTCACTAAGTTTTGCAAGCTGCCGCTACCCTTGAGCTCGTGACCCTCCTACCTCCACCCCCTGAGTTGCTAGGATTAGAGGCCTGTGCCACCTCGATCAGCCTTAATTTTATTTAATTTTAATAGCCATAGTAGTCATAAGGTCCAGTGTGTGGCCAGGGATGGCTTCTCTAAGAAAGTTATTTTTATGCAGAGGCCCTAAGGGTAAGCAGAAAGTAGCTAGGCAGTGAATGCTAAGGGAGAAAAGTTCTAGGCAAAAAAAAAAAAAAGGCCAAGATGAAGCTCTTGAAGGCAGCCAAACAAGCAGAAGAGCTTATTAAGGAAGTTTAGAGAGCATCATCATGGCCGCAGGACAGTGAGCAAGAGGGAAAGGGACCTCTGGATGAGGCTGGAGGATTTAGCATACTTTTTGGTGTTTCCAACCTCCTCTTGTAGGCTTGTGGGAGGAAAGACTTCTCAAGTGAAGAAGGCTGAACTTGAAGCTCAGCTTTGTCCTGTACCAATGCCCTGACTGGCCCCTGGGGTGCACCTACTAGTGTTGGTTTAGAGGAATGGTGGGCCCTCCTGAAAGCTCTGGGCCCAAGAAGGAAGCCATTCCCATTTTGAATCCTAACTTCTTGGAGCTGGCGAGCAGTCCTGCCTCACCCAGCCAACACGAGTGGGTTTCCTGAGTAGCAGTAGATGTTATTCTTTCCAGCTCTTCTTGGGAAGGAATGTGCAGTGGCTACGGCAAGCAAGCATGTTCAGCCCCACTTAGCTGCTCTCAGGAGACCTCCAAACTCAGGACCCAGAACTGCCCCAACTCGGGCCCCACCTTCAGGGACCCACCTGTGCTGTGCTCTGGGCCTCCAGCTACTGATGCTGTGGCATGTCCAATTCTGCTGAGAGTCTCAGGCCAATTTAGAGTAAAACCACTCAACAAGAGATTCGAGTAACTGGGTGGAAAACACAAGTGGCACTGATGAGGCCTACCTTTCCTTCCAGCCTACCCTGATTAAGCCAAGAGCCCAGGGACAATGGCACTTACAAAGGTATCAAGACTGGACCATGTTCTGTGCGTCAGTGAGTGCTAGACATACACCATCTGATAAGAAGCGTCGGAGAGGTGGGGAAGGGAGTCCGGGCAAGATCACCAGCAAGGGGAGGCAAGAAGGTGGCCCTTCCTGTGGCGGGGGGCAGGCTGTGGAAGAACCCACCACACACCTGTGGCTGGTGAAGCTTCAAGCCCTTGGACACACAGATAGCCCTATAGAGTATTTCCTTCTTTAGCCAGGAGAAGGAGACTTGGATCATTCTGAAGAAGACTGATCAGAGTGAGCTCTACGCTAGGTCAGGCTTTCAAACAATCCCCTTTTCTGGAGAGTCACTAGGCCTAGAGAACCCAAGGAGGAGGGCTGACTGTCCTGGCCTCTCCCCTGCAGTGAACCCCTGGAATCAGGTGATAGCGAGGAGAGGATGAGGTCCACCAAGCTGAAGGTCACTGTTCACTCTGGCACATTGTCTCTATGGCTGGGCTCAGGATGCTTTGTAATAGTGACGTTAAGAATTTAAGCCTTGGAAAGCCTGGCACCATGGTGCACACCTATGTTCCCAGTGGCTCAAGAGGCTAGGGCAAGAGGATCATGAGCTCAAGGACAGAGGCAGCCTGTGTAACCTAGTGAGACCATGTTTCAATATAAAAAATGAAAAGGGGACTGGAGGTGCAGTCTGTGGTAGAGCCCTTGCTTCACATGTGTGAGGCTCAGTGTTTAACCCTCCAGTGCTGCAAATAAAAAGTTTTTTTTTTTTTTTTTTTTTTGAGAGCTGAGGACCAAATACAGGGCCTTGCTAAATCCCCAACTTCCCCCAAAAGAGAATTTTAGCCTTGGGGTTGGCGATATAGCTAAGTGATAGAGCATGTGCTTAGTATGCGTGTGGTTGTTGTTAGGTGCTGCCGAGTTGTGTCTGACTCACAGTGACCCTCACAGGATCTTCAATGGCATTGTTTTCCAGATTGCTTCAGGAGTGGATTGCCGTGTCCTTTTCTGGTTTTTGTGGTGCTGGGGATCGAACTCAGGACCTCAGAGACTGCAAAATGGTTCTCTACCAACTGAGCTAAACCCCAGCCCTAGTACGCATGTGGCTCTGGTTAAATTCCCAGTGTGTATGTGTGTGCATGCACACCTACACACACACACACACACATACACACACATACATATATGTATTAGACTTATCACCCATAAGAAATTAGAGGGACAGATGTCACAAGAAGGAGGTAGGAACACATTTTCCTGATCCCCTTCATTAGCAGCAGCAGATCTGATGGAAGAGGCTCAGGAGTGAATCCCACTGCAAGTGCCTCATGGTGAATGAGGCAGTGAACTTGGCCTAGTGACTGAACCTCTGCACTCAGCAGCCCCTGACAACCCATCTTCAGGGTTCCTTGTGACTCTATTTTCTGAATCTCTGGCAGGTCTGTGGGAGTCTGAAGAGATTGTTTAAACTATGTGCGCATTATGTCTAGTCTCAGCCTTGTTTCCAGCACTGAGTTTAAGCAATTTTGTCAGATTCTGAATGCACTCACAGAACTCACAAGGCAGAGGAAAACACGTATTTTGGAGCAGGGATAGACAGGAAGGATAACATGAGAAAGCGCTCCCTAGTCTACTGCATGCTTCAGCTGGGTTTTCCTTGAGAGACTCTGCATAAGGGGTTTTGCCTCTCCCTCCAGGCCACAGTGGCAGGGATCACTCTTGCCTGGGTGCTAATGACCTGGGTGCTGTTCTCAGTTGTCAGTGAAGCCTCAGTGGTGTAACATCTCATGCTGACATGGAGCAGAACCCACAGCAAGGACCTGAAGGTGCAGTGGCTCAATGAGAGGTGTTACAGCCACAGGCTGATACTGTGCCCACCTCTTTTTTAAAGTAGAAGACAAAAATCTTCAAAGGCATCATTTTCATACACATTCCTTGCTTTCTTGCAGAGATGCCAGGATCAGTCTTTGGCAAAACTGAGAAGGACCTACCTTCACCCTGGTTTTGGTGCCATTTCTGCTGCCCCTACCTCTCCCACTATCTCTTCACCTAGAGTGTTAATCCCTCATCAGCCCTGCTCCAAGAAAACAAACTAATGTCAGGTGTTCATAGACTGATCTGAATTTCATTCTCCATACAGTGCTTCTCTCAAGAGTATTGAAGGGGAATGGGGGGGCAAACCCAAGGCCTGCTAGGCAGGCGCTTTCCCACTGAGCTACTGCCTAGCCCTAAATTTTAAGTTTTTGCTCTAATTGTAGCAAAGGAATTACAGGTCTCATCATACAAGTGGCCGTAGTGGAGGGGCCATGAAACCTCCTGCCAGCTTTCCATGGAAAGAACACAGGGCAGCCCTACAAACCAGTACCTGAGCAGGACAGCACTGAACTGTGAATAAGACTAAGTGATGAGGGACTCTCAGAATTAGGCAAAAGCCACTGTAATACAGATGTACACATTCATACCTATGCCATACATGCATATCTATGTAAGTCAGTGGAATGCTGAATGACTATTAGTCTGTTGTTATTAGGTGCCATCGAGTAGGTGTTTGATTCATAGTGACCCTATGTACAATAGGCAAAACACTATTATCAGTGCTCCTCTGCTATTCATAGGGTTTTCAATGGTGGATTGATTTTTGGGATATGGGTTGCTGGGTCTTTCTTCCAAGCCTACAGCACCTGGTGTGCCCAGGTGGTCTCCCATCCAAACACTAACCAGGCCCAACCCTGCTTAGCTTCCAAGATCAGATGGGATTGGATGCTACAGTGGTAAGGATGCAGGATGGCTATTAGTATCAAGACTAATATACTAATGGTCAAATCCTGACACTGAAAGTTAACCCCAAGACCTACTAACCATGTGCTATAATAATTAAGGGACCTGAGAGGTTTAGCTCAGTTGGTAGAGTACTGCTCCACACTTGTAAGGACCCGGGTTCAATCCCCAGTACTACAAAAATGGGAGAAGGATGTGGCAGTCCACTCTGCAAAACAATCCTGAAACAATCAGCCATTGAAAACCCTGTGAGAGTCACTGAGGTGGACGTGACTCATTGGCACCTAACAACAATAATAGTAATTAAGTTCCGACCTAGAGCCGGTTTTCCTAACCTGGTGAGGATTTGGAGCGTGGGTCCATGGATCAGTCACACACATAAAGAACTCTGTCAGGTGACATAGACTCGCTTGTTAAACATTTTAGGGAGGGGAGGGTTAGGAGAAAGTCCCATGGCTTTATAACACTAAAATAAATCAATCTGGAGCCAAAAACACCTCTGTCAAATGGGTTGCAAAGTAGTTATTTGCCTAATGTATTTACTAAGATTGAGTTCTTGGATCTCTGACCCAGACAGCCAGCAAGGTCATGATATGAGAAATCTACCTTCACTCTTTCTTTCCCAAGGAAGAATGCTGTGGCGTGCAGGACATCAGCGGCATGTGTGGAGTTATGGTAGGCATTGGAGGCGTGGTAGTTGGCTTCAATCACTTGCAGCCAGGCCCGAAGAGTGGTTTCAGTACAATTTAAAAATTCACAAACTCCAAACCGGGAGAAGACCTTTAAGCCCAGGTAAACCAATGGCCTGTGAAACAGGAAAACAAACACTAGTTCATTGACTTCACTGGCCCAGAAACTGTTTTCCCTGATGGTATTGAAGAGCAGAGGGTTTGTCCTTCTCTGATTACTCCACAAACACAGGATGTAAAATCATCCCCTGCGTCTTCTCACCAGCCCCCTCTTTGGAACCAGGTGCCTCATTAGGGTCAACTGAAATCACTTCTAGATTATAAGTCACAGGCCCTTTGGTGGCTCTGACAACCAAGAATGTTCCCTGCACTCCTTTTTCACCTCCACTCCCACAGAAGTCCACACCTGCTCTAGGATCCTAAGAAAGTTACCTATATGAGGGCAAAAGGGGTGGCTGGGTGTGGTCTCAGTGAGGTCACATCATGTTACTTATTTACAGGAGAGTCATTCATACCCCACAGACCAATACCCCGGGGAAAACTAAGAGCCTTTCTTAAGTATAAAAGAGCTTCTTCTAGGTCTCTAGTCTGTCCCCCAGTGACCAGGTGGATTCATGACACTCCTAAATTCTTTTTCTTTGTTGTTGTTGTTATTTTTGATACAGGGTTTTGTTATATTGCCCACGTGGCCACTGAACTCTTAGGCTCCAACAATCCTCCTGCATTAGCCCCCGAGTAGCTAGTGTGTACCCCAAGTACTGCTTCAAGTTCATTTTGTAGGAGGAGCTTCAGCAAGTTTGTTGCTATTGTTGGTGCCATGGAATCGACTCCAACTCATAGTGACCCTATGTACAACAGAACAAAACACTACCTGACACTGTGCCATACACACAAGCTTTTTTAAAATGTTTGAGCCCATTGTTATACTCACTGTGTTTCTTCTCATTTTGAGTCGTGTCACATCTACAAAAAGAGGTCCCAGGGGCTTTACTCCATTCCCATCACTAAGGTTGATTCTATTTTGAGGAGGTAACTCTTCTGCAGTCATTTCTTGAATGCCTTCCAGCCTAGGAGGCTTATTTTTTGGCACTATATTTAACAGTGTTTCTCTGCTATTTACAGAGTGTTCAATGGCAAATTGTTTCGGGAGTGAGCGGCCAGGTCTTCTCCCTAGGCTGTCTTAGTCTAGAAGCTCAGCTGAAACCTGTCCCCCACGGGTGACCCTGCTGGTATGTGAGATACCGATGGCATATCTTTCAGCATCACAGCAACATGCCAGCCCCCACAACATGACAAGCTGACTGATACATAGGGGTCAACAAGTTTAGGGATGAGAAAACTTGGAACTCTTGGCTCACTGTCACAAAGGAGTGACAACAGAGCTGAGGACATGCACACCAATCCTGCATCTTACCCACTGATACTTTCGCTCCATAACAGAGCTTGTGCCAGACACACGGCTCCCTCAAAGTGCCCAGGGGTTGTCACGCCTTCCCTGCCTGCAACCGGAGATGCCACATACCTTTTATGTGTAACTGCTTCCAGCTCAAAGATGTTGAAGTCCCAACTTTCCTCATTATCAAGTAACTGGGCGATACAAGGGGGGACATCATTGATAGTTATAGGCATGGAGAGGTGACTGTGACTCTGGTGCACATCTGAGCAAAGAGATAGGGTAAGAAGGCTGGTTAGCCCCCTACATATCTGTCATCATCCTTATGGTGGCCCCTACAAAGAAAGTCTTGAGCTTCCAAAGGTAGGAAGATTTCCCCACCAAGGTACTTCTCTCACATTATAAAACCTCAAGACCCCCAAACAGAACAAGGTATCAGTTGACCTGTGTTTAGATGAATAGACAGTTGCAATTCTTATTCTAACAGTGCTCAGAGAGACAGCTGTAATCAGAAGACTTAGTTTCACCTGTAGACCACAGAGATGCAGAAATTCTAATGAGGCCAACTGCAAGTAACACCATGGTCTCCTCCAAGGGCAGTCATAGCCATAGAGGTAGCACAGGCTGGAGCGGGGTTATCAGTAAAGAGTGACAGAGGAAAATTTTCTTTGTGAGAGGGGCAAGGCTTGCAGACCTCGCAGTCAGGAGGCTGAGGCAGGAGGATTGTGAATTCAAGACCAGCTGGGCTATTCAGTGAGATTCTGTCTCAGAAAAGAAAAAAAGTGAAGGAAATTGGGGGGGGGGGGAAGAAAGAAGAATAAAAGAAAAAGAGAAAGAAAGAAAAAGGAAGGAAGGAAGGAAGCAAGGAATGGAGGGAGGGAAAGGATAGTAAACAAAACGAAACTTACTCTTTGTAAACACATACTCGTTTCCTGACAACCTTCTCAGGCCATCCTAGAACAAAGAACGATGCTGTTAGAAGCCTGCCTTCCACCCTGCCATTGGTTCTCTTGTTTCCTTCCTTAGCTAGAGGCTTGACTGCTAGATAACACTATCAACCTGCAACTCTAAATTGAGACAGAGCTCAGAATTAAATCAGAGCAACAACAGGTACAGGACAGAAGATTGTCTCCTTTCTGCAGCCACTGGTCCCAGGAGATGAAGAGCTGAGAAGGAGGTGGCTTCGACCGCATGCAGGGCTCACACCTGAGCTGTAAGCTGGCCAGGTTCTCATGGCATCTTTCTCTTCTGCCATTTTGAAGCCACATAAGTGAAATTACAGAAGCGATCTTGCTTTGGATGCATGTCATTTTGGTGTTTCCAAAATCTCTCATAAAGACTGTGCCATTCTTGCATTCTCAGATTCACACTGTGAAGAACTAAAACCATGGGCAATATTTTGGGGATAAACTTACAATGTAAAGTCTTGAAAAATTGGGATAATTGGGATAATTTTTCACTACTATACAAAGTCTTATTTTCTAAATTTTTCTAACTATATTTTCTGTTTTGAAACGTGAGTGTGGCTGCTAGCCTTTTAAAGAAATGTTTCTGGATTTGAGGTCTTTGGAGAAGCACATAAAGGAAAGACAGAATTCCAGGGCTCTGACATTTACCAGCTCTTGAACCAGTGCTCAGATATCCTTGGCCTTATTTCCTTGTCTCCACCTTCTATCCCCAAATACCTCATTATTTAGGTCTTTTTTTAAAAGTCATTTGGAATTGTTTGTTATCCCTAGAAAATGTGCCCTAAAGTTTAAAGAAGGATTAATTCAGGCCTCCCCTGAACCCACACCTTGGGCCATTAGTCCAAGAACTTAATCTTAAAAGTTGGATAACTAGATAAGGCCAGCTGCCCTGTCTTTTTCCTTGCTTTGCTCTCTCCACTTCCCAAAGCCACCCAAAAAATGAGGTAGAATCCTACACAGGGTTCTCTGAACAGGAAACCCAGGTGGCGTGGTGGCAGGGCGGAAGCTTGTCCCTGGAAAGAGCATCCTGCCACTCAAAGTGCAGGTGGAAAAGGGACTTGAAATCCTGTCATCACACAGCACTAGGAGGCAGGGCTACCTAGGAACTTTCAAAATAGAACCTCTGGATGACTTTGGGCTTTATCTTTCTCCTAAAGAATTCTTTCTATTTCACCCTCTGGTGAGAAGCCCAGATGAATAATTTGACTTTACTTCTTTGTCTTCACTTGCCGATGGATGGTGATGAAAGCCAGAGACCAGAGCAAAACACTAGAGCAGATGGAAGCCTCAGTCATCAGCAACTCTGGATGTCACACACTGTGTGCTCTAGGTTGGGGTGGGGTGGTCCTGCTCTCCTGCCCCCTGAGCCAGAATGGCTCCATTCCACTTTTGTCCAATTATAAAAGCCATTTCTACTAAGCTTTTGTCTAAAGAAAGGGTTCTAGAGCCACGAGTTTGGAAACTGCTGTAGTGTAAGTTCATTATGCAACCATTCCTCATCTTCTCAGGGAATGAGTTCCAGGACCACCCTAGATACTCAAATCTGAGGATGCTCAAGTCCCTGAGATAAAATGGCAAAATATGCTCATATCATCAATGCACACCCTTCCTTATATACTTTAAATCATCCCTGGATTTCTTACAATGCCTAATACAATGCAAATGCTACATAAATAGCTGCATCGTTTGGAGAATAATGGCAAGAAAAAAGTCTGTACATGTTCAGTACACAGCTGGGGTGTCGGTGTGTGTGTGTGTGTGAGTGTGTGTGTGTGTGTGTGTGCGTATTTTCAATCTGTGGTTGGTTGAATCCCCAGGGCCAGAACTCATGGATACAGAGAACCAACTATATATTAGGCAGAATCTAAGATCCAAGGAAATATAGCTGTAATCCTCAATCCAATACTATAATCTGGATCAAGAAGCAGCAGCAGCAAATAAAGGCCAGTATAACTCTCACCTTGCATATTTAGCCCTGAACCATTTGCCAATATCCTCCCTACTGTAATAGGGATTCTAAAAGGCTGTCTCCCATTGTTGTGCCCAGACATTCACATAGAAGTAAACACAAGAATTCCTTGAGGAGCACTACATGTAATACAGAGATTGGTGCAGCTGCTCTGCTACACAGATGTCCATCTCTACAGCAGGTGATTGGGTCCCCATAGCTCACAGCTCACAAGGGATATGGCCTCAAGAGGGTGCTAGTGCAGCCCCTGTATGTCACTCACAGTCATCAGGCCTCCAACAAGGTCGCTGGTGTGAGGATCTTCATCTTTGGTGCCCAGCTGAGGGGAGTATAGTTCTGTGGTCCGTAGAATTTCTAGAACTCTGTCCAAGGCTTCTGCTACTGTGACCGGGCTGTTTTCTTGGGCTGCATTGATTATATTTATGACCTGAAGAAGTAGAGAGAAAGAAAAAAAATTAAGGACATTAGGATGCTACTTCCCTAAGGCCATATGTCTGCACCCCATGCTGCCCTGCGTCCTCCCCCCTCGGGACCATGTTTCCCAGCCTCTTTGTGGACCTTCTCCTTCTCCCCTAGCTCTCTTCTAGGAGTTGGGTTTGCAGAGATTGGTTCTGGGCCTCCAGATCTCCCACTCCACAGCCCTTCCAGGAATGACACTCCATTTCCATGATTCTGGACACACACGATCCACAGTCAGACTCTCAAATTTAACTCCCAGCCCCTGGACTTGCAGATTCCACTCTCTACCTGCTCTGTCTACTAAGATATCTTACTTATGTATCTGAAACTAAACTCATGATCTTGTTTCCCTTCCCCTAAAGCAAGCAAATAAACACACCACGAAATAAAAGACACGAGATGTTCCCCTTCTCTGGTTTCCACACTGCAGTAGAGAACCCTTCACTATCCTGCTTGACAAACCACTTTCCCTCACTTCTCTCCCCACCTTAACAACCTCTCATCAAATCCAGTCGCTTCCACCCCTAGACAGTACGGGCCTATTCATCGCTCACTGCCTCCACTGCCCTAATATTAGCCCAGCTGCCACCACTTTTTTGCCTGGAATTCAAGAAAAGTCCAGACTGGTCTCTTCTCTTACACTCATCACCTCCTATCCACTGCATAGCAGCTGGGTGTATTTTTTTCTGTGACAATGTGCCTGATCATCTCACCCCTACTTTAAACTCCTCAATGGTGTCTAGTGCCCTTAAACTAAGCCACAAACTTATTATGGCCTAATTGACTGGAATAAGCTGACTGCTGCCCCCCTGCACGCCAGCAGGCGCCACCACATTCTCCCTTCAGCTGGCCGCTGTCCAGCCTCCCTGACTTCCTTCCAGGTCAAGTGAAAAAGCACCTCAGGGCTTTCCCCTGCTGTTCCTGCCCCCTGCAGTCCTCTTCTCCTGAGCGACATGCTTCCCACACTTCAAGCTCTGCTGCCAACATTACTTCCTCTACAGAGCAACCCACCTTGACATCTTCTCAACAAACCTCCATCCAGGTCTACTCTCATTTCAGTCCTAGAGCCCTGTGGTTTTCCTTCTCAGCCCTCACATTTATAACCACATGCTTATTTATTACGTGCTTGTCTGTCTGTATCTGTTTCTCCCCCTAGACAGTGAACTCCATAATATCGGTAGAAGGTAGCTCTGGAACACAGCCCGGGGCCGGGGGCCCTGACTGCACAGTGGAGGTCTCAGCTGCCACTCACCTTTGTGATGGGGGCCTCGATGGTCATGGAGTGGATCCTCGCCATGGAGGGGTAGCGGCGGTTCTGTAGGCTTGGTGCTGGAGAGAGGGCAAGAAAGTTGTATCAGGTACTAGTGTCTTAGTTTGGGCTAAGTGTAGCTAAGAAGTCCCTTCACAGAGAAGGCCCTCTCAAAAGGAGCGAATCTCCCACCTCTCGCTCCTACAAGGCTGACCGCTAAGCCAGGGCTTGCTGAGTCTGGAAGGTGGCCTGCCTGGCTGCTGGTGGCAGGAGGATGTGAGAAGCCCTGAGGTTACAGGGGAATTCAGAGAAGGATGATGTGATCCTCAGGTGCCCTTTCCCACAGAGCACAAAAGCCTCCCCCCAACCCCAGGCAGTTCCCTCACCTTCCTTCCTAGGCCACTAGCCATGTGACCGGGTACCTGTGCGTGGCATGGGAGGCTGCCATGGGTAGCATGGGAGGCAGAGACCTAGTGACTCTCAGTAGTCAAGGTCACTCACACCTCCTTCCTGAGCCTTTAGGTTTTTAACACCCACAACCTGGTTGTTCTAGCTCTAACTGGTAAACTTTCATTTAACGTGACTTTAATTTTTGAATAGGTAGCACTTACAAATGTGGCCTAAAATTGAGATGGTAAAAACGTTCCTTCAAGACCACCATTTTCATCAACCTGCTCACCACCCCTGGGCAAGCAGGAGGGCTGGCTCCTAGCGGGGAGATGGGAAGGCAGGACCTGGTGGCCCCGTGGGGAGTCCGCTGCTCTCAGGTGCACCTCGGCCTTCACCTCCTCCACCTTACCCGCCTCAGCCTCAGAGCTGTCCCCAGGGGCTCCCTCCCTCCCCCAGATTCCCCTCTGCCCACCAGGCCCTAGGCAACTTTCTCAAGAGATCTGTTTTCTCTTCCTTGCATTCGCCATCCTAACTGCTGTGGGCCATGCCTGTCAGTCATGGTGCTCTGTGGACTCCGCAGCTCTCTCGCACCTTCAGCCCTTGCTTCAGCCTCTTCCCTCCTGCTCAGGCTTCCCACTGCCCTGAAGGACTGCGCGTCCCTCGCCGTCACTTGCCTACTCACTCCTTTAAATCACCACCTCTCTCTGCTCACTATCTCTCCCACCTTTAGACCTGTCCTTCTAGCTACCGAGTAAAAAGGGAACAAGGGCGAGGTGTGGCTCAGTGCTAGAGCGCTTGCCTAGCCTATGTGAGGGCCTGGTTCTGTCCCCAGCACCACTATAAAACCAAAAGTCAAAAAGAGGCCCAGATGAGCGAGTGAGGTCTGCCAGCCCCTCTGGGCTCTGGAGCTCTGATCTCTGCGGCATTTAACACTCTGGTGGCCCCTTTTCTATCGTATACCCTCTCGCTCTTGGTTCACGGGACACTGTACTTGCCTGGCTCACCTCAGGTTTTCTGTCCCTGCATGCTTGCCCTTGGACCCTGTTTTTCCACGAGTGCCCACATAGCACAGCCCTTAGAGAAGCTCCTCTGCCCCTCAGACTCCCATACCCATGCCTCCTGCCCACCTTTCAGCTTCCCAGGTGTCTCCACTAAGCAAACCTTGTTCTCTTCTCCTTAACCCCAAACCAAGCCACATCAACAGACTCGCCTACTTCTATAACAGAGTTACAATTTTCCAGGCACGCAGGAACGACACTTCAGAATCACCTTTGACCTTTCTATCTCCCTACAAATCCAATGGTTTATTCAGGTTTGACTCACTGAAGTAAAGAAATGATTTGCTAAATTCTGCCTTGCAGGACAGAAACATTGTGCTGAATTCTGACTCATGGTTTCTGTGACATTTTATTAAGGGAAAATAAGTATGTGCCTGGCACTGGGGTTTAGCTCAGTTGGTAGAGTGCTTGCTCTGTGCTCTCTGATGCCCTGGGCTTGATCCTCAGCACCACAATAATCAGAGAAGGATCTGGCAGCCCACTCCTTAAACAATCCTAAAACAATCAACTGTTGAAAGCCCTGTGAATAGCAGAAAAGCACCGACAGTGCTGGCCATGGCACAGTGTTGGGGAGTGTTTTGTTCTTTCATACACAGGGTCATTACAAGTCGGACCTGACTCAAAGGTACCTAACAACAACAACAACAACAGCAGCAGCAGCAACAACAACAACAACAACAAGTAAATGCATGGAACAGAGACACTGAAAAATGGGTGTGTGTTGGAATTGAGAAGCTAGGAGACCACCGGCACCCCTGCCCCTAGCACTCAAGAATGACCTTGATTATTCTGCATCACTCTGGTGGTTATACTGCTATACAGCCTGGCACATTTTAAGCCACAAAGGAGCAAGCATGGAGCCCCTTCAAACAGAAGACTGGAGAAAACATAAAAGAATCTTTTCAGCTAGGTGCGGTGGCACATGCCTATAATCTCAGCTACACAGGAGGCAGAGGCAAGAGGATCACAGGTTTAAGACCAGAGGCAGCCTGCATAACTTAGCAAGATGCTGTCTCAAGATAAAAATTAAAAAAGGGTTGAGGGTGCAGCTAAGTGGTAGAGCACATGCAAAAACTATGGGTAAGGCCCTAAGTTAAATTCCCAGTACCACAAAAAAAAGGTGGGGGGGATCTTTTCAAAAACTCTAGAAATCTTCCAGTTTACTAGAACTAGCCAGTTTAGTTGAGATGTTTCTCCTTGGAGTTGATATGCTAATGAAATTCTTGAACATATCCCTGTGTCATATTTTACATTTTAAAAAGGTAAAGAAATCTGAAAACCTCACCATCACTGCCTCGAGATGATATTGATTTCACGTCAATGGACTCTTTCCTCCTGCTCTTGTACCGGAATGAATGAGGCTCTGAGGATTTCAGATTAGAAACAAAAGGCAGTTAGTTCTCAGCATATTCACAGATGAAGTTTACACCGTTTCCCCTCATTTTCCAATGAGAGCAAAGCTATTTTTTAAGCACTAGAAAACAATTTTAAGAGATCACTGAGACACAAAGTGATTGGTTATATTAGTACAATGATGCCTTTCCTTTTTGGTGGTGCGTTACATCATGGCGATGGAGCTTACCAAGGATTATTTAGTTCCATAAGTAAAATGTCACTTTGAAATATGCATCCAAACTTAGGGGAAATCTAAGTAAAAGTAGTGCTATATTCTCAATAATTTCCAACAACTAACCCCTCAGCCTTGTCCTTTTCAGAGGAAGAAAAAAATCATTTAAAAATTCTGCATAAGCCTTTGCAGACTTTGAATTCAACAGTGAAAATGTACTGTCATGTTAACACAAAAACCACATGTCACCAGTGAGCACCAAGGTATAAAAAATGTCAAGGCAGCAGTGTTAGCTTCAGAAATGTGAGTTTTCAGGGCATTTGCTTCTTTTCTGAGTAACTCACGAGCAAAGAGAGACACGTGACCACAACACAGAATCACTCCTTACTTCCCTAAGAGGAGGCAGACTGCAAGTTCCAGTGGGAGAAATGCATTTATCAGACACCAAGAAATGATTACGTTCCAGGCAGAAAAAAAAGATGCAACAATGCTTCCTTCAGAATTACTTAGTGGCACCAAAAACGGTCCCACAACACCTGTTAAGAGAACCAGCTACAGAGCCAAATTTCCAAAATTCCTATCTCCACTGTGCCATGTAGTAGCTGTGCAACCTAGGGAATGTCACTTAACTTCTCTGTCTCTATACCCATGTCTATAAAGTGGAGATAAGTACAGCTTTGCATTCATAGGCTGCTGTGGGAAGCAAATGAGGTAATCCACACATGGCTCTTAGAGCAGTGTCTGCGGCATGGTAAGGGTGTAGTGCATGGGGGCTATTATTAATTACATCTGTTCATCTGCACCACACACATAGGATGACATCATATGGTTTTACTCCTGGCTGTTTCTACTCTATAGTATGTCTCAGACACCTTTCAAAAGTATTTTAGTGTGCTAAGAAATCTGATCCAATTAAAATGATTAAATCAATAACTAAACCTGATTTGAATGTATTCAGCGTGAAGCAAAGGCAGAACTATAAAAGTTAACCAGACCACTACACCTATATGGCCTTGTCTTAAGTTATCTAACATAAAATATACTCCTTTGCCTAATATAAATCTTCCAGATTCTGATTTAACAACTTTCCTATTTTTCCTAACTGATATAAATTGCAGTATTTCTTTTAAAATAGTAATAATTTGATATTATTAGGTCATATGTCTGAGAAATTAATTTGGTCACTTGCGAGACATTTTTTTTCAGCCTATTCACAGACTTAATAACTGTAGACGTTCCTAATATTTGCTTACCGAATAACAAATTAAACATAACTTAAAGACTTGAAATTAAATTCAAAATTAAAGAACAAAAGTTCCTCAAAATGTAGTTTCTAAATAAAACATTAAAGAGCTTCGTTGCTAAGCTGTGACTTAGGCTGGCTGACTGAATTCTATATCACTTATTAGAAATTATGAAAAGGAAAAAAAAGAAATCATTCAAAGAGGTATAACGCTTATTCCTGCTTTTATGAGAGAATCAATAGCAACAGAAATGGTTATAAGTTTGGAGAAATTATTCTTTTAAAAAGGCTAAAGTAAGGCCACTTAAGTGAAAGAATTCATTGTTCATTCTTAACAGATGCCTGTGGAATACATTAAAACTTTAAGCCGGAGAAAGGAAGGATAAAGGAGATTTAAATAGTCACACCGAGAGACAAAAAGAGATACTGTGTTACCAGTAAAAATAGCTACCACTTGCTGAGCACCTACTATGCACCAGACATTATGCTGGGCACTTAAAATGATTATATCATTTAATAGTTATAATAGCTGGGCACTATGGCACACATCTGTAATCCCAGAGACTGGGGAGACTGAGGCGGGAGGATCACAAATTCAAGGCCAGAGATAGCCAGCGTGACTTAGTGAGACCCCGTCTCAAAATAAAAATTGAAAAAAGGGGCCAGAAGTACAGCTCAGTGGCAGATCACTTGCCTAGCATGCAGAAGGGCCTGGGTTCAATACCCCAATAGCAAAATAATAATGAAAATAATAGTAAGTACAACAATCCTGACAGCTATCTAGTGTGATCACCATTTTATCTATAAGGAATTTAAGCTTGGAGAGGCTATGTAGACAGCCCAAGGTCAAAAGAGCTAATAACTGGTGGAAACTATGCTTTCCAGGATGGAACGGCTTCAGCTGTACAATACGCTGAGTATTTAGTGTCTGTTATGTACAAGGCCATGCTAGGAGCTGCAAAGCGTATGAAAAGGCCCACTGTAGTCTCTGACACTCAGAAGCTCATGAGTTTGTTGAAGTTGTCTCGCCCTGAGTGTTATCAGAAACTAACTAAAACACCTGAGAAATTGTGGCCTTTGTAAAGTATCATCACATCAGTCAAGGGTGTTCTGTCCTAGAAACTGTTCAGAAAAGGGGAAGGAAGATACTATGTTGTCAAATACCAGGGACCACCAGATATCATGTACGTGTTTTTCTTCAGTCCTCATAACAATGAGATGAGCATTGTTAGTTCATTTTACCAATGAAGCCACTGAAAGTCAGAAAGAGCAAATGAAATCTTTCTGAGTAGGCCAAATATAGTCATCTAAAATCAAGAACAGGGACTCAATACCTCATCCAGGGTCTGCCTTTCGGCACCAACAGGGCAAGAGAATGGTTGGCTGCGGTGCTTACAGGAACAGCTGTAAGTCTTTAGTAAAAGACTTATTTTTTCCTCTAGTGGTCAGATAATTCCAGGACTCTCTGCAAGCAGAAGTCACCAGGTCCAGCCCTTCACTTTATGGACAAGGAAACCAAGGGTCACACAGACCTTGATTTGCTCAAGGTCTGAGACAAATGAGTGGGCGCTGAAATGGGAACTCAGTGCACCCGGCCCCTCTGGCCAGGGCCTATGCACATTTTCTAATTTTATAAAGTCAGTCACCTAACTGTTACGTTGAAAGGGAAGACTGCATGTGGGTGAACTGACACCACGGTCTCCTGTAGACTTCTGGGGCCACTCTCTCTGTTGGATTTACCTGCTCTACACAGTCTCTAGCCAAGAAAAGGAAAAAAGAAAGAAAGAAAGTCAAGAAAGGCCATTCAGGGGAGGTTTCTGTGAATGAAGAGTCAAGGAATTTTTAAAGGATTCCTGCTTCTTCTCTGGCTTTCTAATCTTCAGATATCAGCACTCAGATTTCAGCAATCCTCCCTCTGGGGTGGCAGCTATCACCTTAAACTCCCGAAACTGACAGATTTCACCCCACAAAGCCTCCTAAGCAGAGAGTTAAACTGAAATATTGAAATATGCTCACCTGTCTGGGAATTGTCTCCGGAATCACGATGGATCCTGTGAATCTAAGGTTATTCCAAAGTTTGGTGAAACAAGAAAAAGAGATTTTAAATATGATGTTGGTTATATTTCGCAAACAATTTAGTTAAAAAGCTCTGAGACTTTCAGAAAGCAGTCCGTTGCACAAATAGTATGAACAAATGAAAGATACACATCCAATGAAAGACTACAATGCTCTATTACTCTCAGCCCCTCCGATCAGCTGAACACGAAAGCAGGCAAGGACTCCAGGGCTGCACTTTCTAAGCAGGACCTCTGAAAATCCAGTTGGCTGTTCTCATGTTGGCAGTCTGCAGCATTGCCGAAAGACCAAAGCCAGAACTCCATTGAAATTCTGTATAAGGCTAATATTTAACCTGTTTCTTTCAGACATGTTATAAAATTTTCCATAACATAAAATATGAACATAGATCTAGGATTTTTAAAAAGTTTCCTAAAAAGCTCTCCAAATGCTTCTCAAGTACAGAGTCAAGTTATAAAACGTTTCTTCACAACGAGGCCTGAACTTTAGACGCCGCTTTGCACCTAGCTCTTTCCTATTATCAGATTTGTTTGGTGCTAATGCTCCATAACAGTCCAATGGCAAAATGAAGTCATTAACACAAAAAATAATAGATATTCTTTTTTAGGGGTTCTGCATTTGTGTTTATAACTGACCAAGACACTCCTGGTGAGCACACTTTGTTCCATCACACTTATAATCACACTGCTTCTGTGCTAAATCCACCTGCATCCATCCAGGGCTCAGACCATTCAACCTTGGCAGTCACTCAATGAAGGGGTGAGGCTAACTTGGAAAACAAGATAAGGAGGTATGTGGAACTGTCAGGAGAGGAAAATTGGTATGGCTTCACAACCTCACGTATAATGGCCAGAAATATGTATATATCAGACACTGGCAAAATGTCCCAGCTTGGTTGAACCATTGAAAAATAATGTAAAACTGAAGTATTAAAATGAGGTTTTCCAGGAACTCTTCTGTTCAGTCCATTCTACATCATTACAGAAACAATTATGTAACCCATTTCTGTGATAGTTTCCTCATAATGTCAGGGCTACTGATTCAGTTATCCCATAATTATGGACTCTTTATATTTCTTCTGTGAATAATTGTTTTATGTTTTCCTTCAAGAAAAAAGACTACCTGCGACAAAGCTACTAACCTCAGTGTTAATTTTTAAAACTGTATGTTATAGTTTGAATATGAAATGTTTCCCACCTTCTGCATCTTACTGCTTGATGCCCAGGTGCTGTGCCATTTTGGGAGGTTGTGGAAACCTTAGGAGGTGGGATATGGCTGGAGGAAGTAAATCACTGGAAGTGGGTCCTTGGGGGGGATACTATTCCTGGTGCCTTCCTGTACCACTCTCTGTGTGCTGATCCACCTTGATGTGAATGGCTTTCTTTTGCATAAACCCCAAACTACCATGATGTCCAAATGACCAAAGACTGAACCCTCTAAAACCATGAGCCCAAATAAACCCTTCCTCCCTTAAGTTATTTCTGTTTGGTATTTTCTCACAGCAACAAAAAAGTAACTAATACAGAAAATTGATACCAAAGAGATGGGATCATTGCCATGACTAAACTGACCATATGGTTTATATGACTTTGGAATTGGTTTGTGAAAGGAATTTGGAAGAGTTCAGAGAAGTGGGCTAGAGAAGCCCTAGAATGCTTTAAGTAGAGCTTAATGGGCAATTCTGGTGGGAATACTGGCAGAAATGTGGACAGTAAAGACTATACTCATGAGCTTTCAGATGCAAATAAGGACCCTATTGGGAGTAAAAGAGGCCATTCTTGTTACATTCTGGCAAAATAATTGTTTATATTTTCTCCATGTCCTGTAATTTTGTCAGACGCCAGGTTTAAAGGACTAATTAATTTGGCAAAAGAACTTTCAAGACATCATAGAATTCAGGTATGGCATGGTTATTGATGGCTGCTTTTCACCAGGTTTTATAGTGAGAATTTAAACAAAAAGTAGAGCAGAAATATTTGAAAACCATGCAGTCTGGCCAGAAAAGGAACAAGCTGAAAGATGTGAACATGGAAGAAATGGTTGTTTAGAGGTTAGCACCATTAAGGAGAAGCCAAGTTTTGTACTGGGATAAGAGGAAATTGACCAGACCTCACCTATCACAGGTTCCAGAGTGTAAAACTATAAATTCATTTGAAAGACTTTCCCTTTAGATGACAGAGCTGCCTAGGCACCCTCTTCCCACAGGGCTCTCTAGGAAAGTGCTTTCCCAGGTTCAGTCACCCACACACTCAGAGGATGCTTCAGCCAAGGTCCAAGGGGGCCTGGTTACTGCTCAAGCTGGCAGCAGACTATGGCACTGTCCACATGGTGGTGGTTTTGTAGGCATGCAGAACGTAAGAGTTATGGTGTCACAGAGGCTTCCACTGAGATTTTTAAGGAAGGTGCGGGAGGCCAGGCAATGTGTGGCAGTGTTGGATTCCCTGTGGGGACCCTATCAGAGGGTGATGTATGAAGCTGCAAAGGTGAAAGAGCTGTCATGGAGACCCTAGGATGTTGGAGATGCCAGGAATGTGGAGCATCTGCTGAAGAAAGTTGTAGGCTGTTGGGATTTCCAGGGGGATAGAGAGTACTCCAAACATGGCCAGTCCCAGGAGCTCATCTAGCCCATCAGAATCCTATGGGGCAAGATAGCAATGGGTCACCTTTGCTATACATCCAGGTATCTCACTCTTCCCCCCTCCCATCAAGTGGGCCAAAATGGCACCCAAGGTATGGTAGCATCTAAAGCCTCCCTGGTGCCCGATTGGCCATTTCTGATCTAAACCTGTTCCTCTGATTGGCTGGCTATCAGGCCATATAAACTCTGGACTTCAGAGTTCAGCAGCCATTCTGAACATCATTCAAGAAAAGCTCACCGGGTCCTTGTGGTTCCTTAGGAGCCCAAGGCCCATTTACTCGTCTGCCTAGCCTAGCCTTCAGTCTTCCTCTGACCTGCCTTCATCATACTTCAACCCGCCTGCCACCTCTATTCAACCCCGACCTCTACAATGCCAGATATCCCACACAGAACAACCGCTTCGTGAGGCCCAGGAGTCAAGCTCTGGGCCCCGGAAGTGGTGAAAGCTACAAGCTAGAAGAGCGATGACACCTGGGAGGCTCTGCCCCAGCAGTAGAGACAGTAGCTGAGTGCTTCCCTTCTCCAACTCCCCTTTCCCCTCTCCCTAATCCTCCATTCCTTTCCCCTCCTTTGTGAATAAACCTGTGCTTCTCCCCTGAGTGTGAAGCTCTGTTCTCTGGCCACAGCTTCACCATGGGGTGCAGCGTCAGGGCACCCACCTCTTGCTTCCACCTACAATACAGACAGAGAGAAACCCTAGGGAGAACTGGACAGTAGGCAACAAGTGGAGCTGACCCAAGAGACACCACATGGACTGCACAAGGCAAGGACATAAGGGTGGGTCTGCACAAGCTCTTTTGAGCTCACATCATGCCACCAAGTGCCCTGAGTGCCAGATATGGAGCTACAGAATTTAACGTTTTCCCTGCTGAGTTTGGGTCTGGCTTTGGTTCCATCCTTCCTTACTGTGCCCTCATTCCTCCCTTTTCTTCTACTCTATATTGGAAGTGTGTAATTTTCTTTTTGAGTTTTATAGGGGCTCATAATTAAGAGCTTGCCTTGAGTCTAAGAAGAGACTTTGAACTTTGGCCTTTTAAATACTGTTGGAACTGTTAAGACTTTGTGGACTCTTGTAGATGCACTGAACACATTTCACATTATGAGATGGCCACAAGCCTTTGGGGGCCAGAGGCAGAATATTATGGTTTGAATGTGAAATGTCCCCCAGAGGTTCATGTGTTTGAATGCTCAGTTCCCAGCTGGTAGTGCTATTTTGGGAGGGAAACTTTGGGAGGTGGGACCTGGTTGCATGCAGGAAGTACATCACTGGACGTGGGTCCTTGGGGAGTATATTATCCCTGGCTGCTTCCCGGCCCACCATGATGTGAATAGGTCTCCTCTGCCACACAGTTCCACCACTGTGATGTCCTGGACAAGCACGTGACCAAGGACCCATCGAGTGAACCTTCTGAAACTTATGAACCAAAACAGTCTTCCTTCCCTTAAGTTGTTTCTGTCTGACATTTTGGTCACAGTAATGAAAAAATTACTAATATACTATACCAAATGAGAAAAACTTTTGCCTTATTTTGTTTTCTCAATCAGTGTTAGATCAAAAGCAAGTGACCTTTCAATGCTTAGCTTTTCTCTCTGAATCAAAATACATCTCTTCTTTAGGAGCAAAGGCCTGTAACTCCCCACACTGCACAAAAAAGAAACAAAAACTCCCTTTCCTATCTTTCATAGGCCCACAGGCCAACAGTGGGGTTCCCCCAGTTTCAGTGTGGGCTTTGTGTTCTGTCTGGAGTAAAACCAGATGAAACCCAAGATTCAAATAAATGCACAGTTCAGGCTTCCTTTTGGATAGAAATGTGCTCTAGTCACTGAGGGGTAAAAAACGGAACAAGGAAGAGTGGGAGTACGGGTACACTTCCATCCATTGTGGTGCCTCTGGTCCATCTTTCTCAATGTACAAAATTGCATTTAGTGCTTTCTAAGTTGAATATGCTGCCCCACATTGGCATACTGGCCTCTGATGGGCTCTCTGTGTCTACTTCCAGCAGCAGAGGTTGGAGATACTCCTTACTTCACAAGCAGAGATTCTTTGAGGCTGCACCAGCCTCTGTCTCCAGGATCCTCTGTAGTGACTCACTTCATGATGCTATGTACAAAGGGCAGTGCCGGAAGACTTTCCTCCTGTCATGCCCCAAAAGCACTGGGCTTGTAATCAAAGCTCTCTGAGGGATCTCTGTGCTTCTCCTGAGTACGCCGTTGTACTACTAAAGATTCACCTGGATGACACAATTCTCTTAGAATAAGACTTTCTTCTAGAGATCTAAAGCTGGTCATTTATAACTCAGTAGAAATGATTCCAAAATTATTTTCCTCACACAACTTAGCTGAGCTCACTGAGGATGTAAGTAGGGAGTGAGCAATTCTACAATTCAGTATTCTGTGTGCTGGGCAGTCAGGGAAAGCATAGGGTCTTGAGAACTGCAGGGTGCAGGGTGGGAAGAAGGATAACCTTTGCCCTGTGACAATAGCCACCTCTTAAATGTTTCCCAGGTGCTGGCAGCTCTCCACTTGCAATCTCACCATTACAATGTCCTTTCAAGGGAGGAAGCAGTGCCACTGCTTTGGACAGACAGGGAAGCAGAAGTTTAGAGAAATAACTTGCCTATGTCACCACATGGGCTAGGGCTTAGCTCAGTTGGTAGAGCATCTGCTCTGCACTTTCTGAGGACATGGGTTCGATACCTAGCACCACAAAAATGGGAGAAGGATGTGGCAGTCCACTCTTGAAAACAATCCCAAAACAGTCACTGAAAACCCTATGAGGGTCACTATGAGTCGACTCAATGGCACTTTAACAACACCAACATGTCACCACACAGCTTGTATGCAGAGCCCAAACCATGGTGCCTCTAGCTCTAAAAACAATTGTTCCATGGCACACTGCTGTCTACATAGAAGCCCCAGAAGGGACATCCAGGCCCTGGCTTGTTAAACTGGGGGTCTAAGAAAATATAAGGAATATAATTTTCCTTGAAATTTCAGGGACATCTATCAAAATGGTTTTATCAGTCGGGTGCTGTGGGGCATGCCTGTAATCCCAAAGACTTGGGAGGCAGAGGCAGGAGGATTGCAAGGTCAAGAGCAGAGGCAGTCTGTGCGATTTAGCAAGACCCTGTCTCAAAAAGCGAAAAATATGAGCTGAGGGTGCAGCGCAGTGGTACAGCACTTGCAAAGCATGCAAGTACAAGGCCGTGGGTTCCACCCCCAGTACCGCAAAAAAAAAAAAAAAAAAAAAAAAAAAAAAAAAAAAAAAAAAGAAAGGTTTTGTCACATGCACGCTACAGCAAGGAAATCAAAACTCACTGTCTTCCCACCCTAGGGCTCTCTGTCATCCTCTGTATTTCCTCTTGTAACAGCTTAAGATGTAGAACGCTTTCATGTGCAGGGATGACTGGGAACAGTGATACTGGGTGTTACTGGAGAACCTGGGGCTTTGAAGGCACCATGGTTTCTGCAACATGAATTCTGTTGTCCTTGGCCTGTGAAGTTCTGTAAGAACTCAAAGCAGTAATTTCTCAGCAAGACCTTGGAGACTAACAGCCTGTTCTCTCTCTTTGTTTTTTCTTTTCAGGGAGGGGATCATAATTCTAAACATTTTTTGTTGTGTATTATGTTGTAGCTTTCAGGTTGACCTTGAACTTGTGATCCTCTGGCCTCAGTCTCCCAAGTGCCGAGATTACTGATGGGCACCATCACACTCAGATAATTTTAAACCTTTAATTACTTAAGGTACTACAGGTTGCCACAAATTTTGCTGTTCTTGTGCTAAATATTTTATTTATCAATACTTGATTATGCTTAACTCTAAAAAGCACTACAAATTCTGAATTTGTACATGTGTGCATTCATGATTTCAGGGTTACTTGTTTCTTAAGGAATAATCACCTAAAAACTACATTCTCTCCACACGGACTACAAAGTCTAAAACTACAGAAATTTTGTAACAGAAAACAATTGGTGCTCTCACATGTTGTTGGAGAGATATAAAATTGTATAACCACTTTGAAAAAAGATCTGGCAGTTTCTTACAAATTTAAACATACACCTACCCCGTGACAGTTCTACCCGCTAAGTATTTACCCTGAGCAACCAAAAGCACTTATTCAGGTGGGTGGGATAGCTCATGCCTGTAATCCCAGTGACTTGGAGACTGAGGCAGGAGGATGGCAAGTTCAAGGACAGAGGCACCCTGTACAACTTAGCGAGATCCTGTCTCAAGATAATTTTAAAAAAGGGGTTGGGGTTACAGCTCAGTGTTAGAGCACTTGTAAAGTATGTGCATGGCCCTGGGTTCAGCCGCCAAGCACACACACACACACACACACACACACACACACACACACACACCAAAAAAAAAAAAAAAAAAAAAAAAAAAAAAAAAAAAAAAAAAAAAAAAAAAAAAAAAAAAAAAAAAAAAAAGAAGCACATATTCACAAGAAGACTTGTCTAAGGATGTTCAAAGCAGCCCAGAGCTGGAAACAGCCCAGGGTTCTATCTGCAGAGCAGCATACGGTGGGAGATTGATGCAAAAGAATACTGAGTAATGAAAAGGTGAAGAATTACTGATAACACACAACACAGATGAATCTTAAAAATATATAATGAGTGAAAGAAGCCAAATAACTGAGGACACACTGGAAGCTCCAACCAACCTATGGTTAACTAATTCAGAACAGTGGTTCCTTCTGGGGGATTGGTGGGGAGAGTGGGGCTGGAGGCAAGGATAGGCTGGGAAGGGCCACAAGGGAACGTTCAGGAGGGTGAGGCTGGCTATCTGGATGATGTTGGGGTTGCAGAGTTATATATGCATTTGTCAAAACTCAAGGGAGTCTATCCTCAAGATCTGTCCATTCCACCATACAATTTCTGCCCTAAGAAAATGAAAATACATATTAAACGCCAGTTAAGAATACTCATGCTAATATGACAATGGGTGAAATGTACTGATGTCTGCAACTTTGGACAGTTGAAACGGTATCAAAAAATAGGGTGGACTGAGGGGTGCTTGGAGGACACACAGATGGATACATAATGGGGCAAAGAGCCAAGTGGAGAACTGTGGTGGCAGGTATGTGGTATTCACTCACGACTCTTCCAACTCTTCCATGTTTAAAGTTTTTCATATTAAAGTGTTGGGAAAATTACATATTTAGCTGATTATATGGATTGGTCATTAGAAATTAGAAGTCTGAAGTACAGCTTCAAAATCTGTGAAATAAATGAGATGAAGGATATAGAGAACAGCCTGAAATGTAGTGAAGTGAATGACATGTCACAGTCCCTGAGACTCCTGCCACGAGCCTGGGCACGTGATGATGTATCACTTCAAAGCACAACTGGGGAGTAGAAGCTGTCAATCTAAGAAGGATGATATTTACTTAGGTAACTATTTAAGACACTGATTTTATTAATTTAATTGGTTTTATGAATTGTAGAGTTACAAATGAATGGAGGTCTTTGGAGAAAAATCCTAAGACATACTGACATGAAAACATCTTCTCTAATAAGGTGTTCAAATGAACCTTTTTTTTAAAAAAAATCAAAGACATTTTAGCAATTAAAACAAGTCATGGCCAGGATTAGTGTAATAAGCAATAAGCAAATCAATACTGGATGCCTCCAACATTCATTTCGGAATCACCTTGGTAAGGCGAACAGTACTTGGAAGAAATGTCTGAATGTGCTTTTGTCACTGAATGGCAAAGTAAAGGTCCTCGACATCACAGTGCAATCACCAGCTAGTCTGATACGCAAACCTGGGGAGCATCCCTACTGCTTCCTTTTCTCCCCTCCCCATGATCAGTCCAGCGTACAATCCTGCCAATCTCCTTTCTAAACACCTTGGGATCACCAGCATCTCTCCACCGCCAGGATGCCAGCTCCCATCAGCTTCCATTTGAACTCAGCAACACCTAGGAACCCAGGCCCTTCTCAAGTCTCCAACCAGCGTAAGCCTGCAAAATTGTATGCAATCCTGTCACCCTCCTGCATAAACCTCCCACTCCCTGTTGGTCTTGGGGTCAACTCCGTATGTCAGCTTAGTATGCGGCTCTGCCATATGGCCCGACCCTAGCCAGCTCTCCACCTGCACTGCTGACCCCAGCCACCATACCGTGGACTCTCAGCTGTGGGCCTTACTGGCCTCCTCTCCATCCTTCTAATTCTCCCAGGCCCTTTATTAACTCAGGACACATGCGGCTCTTCTGCTCTGGAAGCTTCCTGATCCACTCAATGTCCTTTGCCTATTTGTCCTTCAGATCTTAGCCCAGATGTGACTTCTCCAAGGAAGATTTCCCAGATGGGAAGGTTTCCTACCCATTCCAGGCCGCTATGGGGTCAAGCCCTTCTGCTACATGCTCTCAGTGGACTTTTTTCTTGCTCCATTTATCATAGTTCACAGCTTTGTTCCCATTTGACTAACCTGCCCCTCCCAACTGGAAGTTCCATTTGGATCAGAGTTAATGTCTAATTTGACTCCCCTTACAGACCCAGTGCTAACATAGTACTTAACATATAAAGGCTAATAAATATAAAATGAATCTATAAGAGACGGAGATTAACTAGACTCTACCTTACAACTAGGGGCTGGGATTTAGCTCAGTGGGTAGAGCGCTGTGCTGCAGTCTCTGAGGCCTTGAGTTCAATTCCCAGCACCGCAAAAATGGGAGAAGGGCCTGGCAATCCACTCCCAAGGCAATCCTGAAGCACTCAGCCATTGAAAACGCTATGAGGGTAGCTATGAGTCAGATACCGACTCGACGGCACCTAACAACAACAACAACCTTACAACTATGGTAAAAACACAGTTATTAATGATTTAACCATCATATTGATCTTTGTTGATTATACTTGATACTTCAGTCTCTAAAGACATTAATTATATAAAGTATTTCATGGTAAAATATAAACAAATTTCTTCAAAATGTAATTTTTTTTAAAAAGCAAATATAGTATTGACTTTTAAAAAATATATCCCTGTGGTCTGATAGTACCAAAACTGACAGGCAAGGAGTTGTGATTATGAGAAATTGAAGCCATCAAATATTGGAATGCACCTTCTCTCCTGACTTGGTTCCTTGAACCTCCGAGATTCTTTACTATGTTTCTCATTGTATTCTTTGGAATGGTAAAAATGGATGATGTTATTATTTAATATATATTTATAAATAATTATATTTTATTATATATCTATAATATTTTTTGTGGTCCTAGGGGAATGAGCCCAGGGTCTTGTGCATATTTTGCATATGCTCTACCACTGAACTGCACTTCCAGCCCTTTTTATTTTTGATCTTGAGAAAAGGTCTTGTTAAGTTACACAGGCTACCTCTGCCCTTAAACTTGTGATCCTCCTGCTTCTGCCCTCTGAGTCGTAGGATTACAGGTGTGTCATCATGCCCAGCTTGGATGATATTATTTAACAAAAAGACTATTCATATCAATCCACATTTCATTTGTTAATGAAATGGGAAGTGACTAAAACATTTCTTGATCATATAGAAGAGTGCTGGCTTTCATGAAAGACGTTGATCCATGTTTTCAAACTCAGACTTACACTGATTTGTGTTTTTTTCTGTGCACTCCCAAATGTTAAGAAAAGAGGTGAAAAGTTGGCAAAGATCAACAAAAATACTCTTCACTTAAGTAAGCAGATTAGCTTACAAAGTTGACTTATTAAGCAATTTTTTTCCATACACTGAACATTCTTGGTCTACAATTTCACAACAAACCCAAACACCTTCATGGATGTGACAGGAGTCCTTTGATGAAGTGCAGTGTGAGTGCTGGATGCAGAGATCTGATGGCAGGAATGAGTCTCTGGAGACCCTTCCGTCATTTACATGGAATGGAAATGACAGTATGAGTGGTATAATGCAGACATCTTTGATCATCTCTCTTCCCTGAAAATACTTTGATGAGCATTTACCTCAAAAAGCAAAAGGATCTGATGCAGAGATCAAAGATCTCTTCTGTCTGCTCTGTTTTCAAAATCCACTTGAAAATACACTTCTCAAAACTCAAACCCAACCAGGCCCCAGACACAGCAACCAAACACCTCATACCATATCCTGGGGCCCTGTCCTCAACGATTCCCTTCGTACAGTTCCTAAAGCCACAGTGGTCATTTGCTTAGATGTATTCTGAGCCCAGGTCCTCAAAATCCTGTAGCATCAAGATAGAAGAAACCAATGCTGATCTTGATATTCAGGGGCACATCCATTCACTTCAGTAAGTTTTATGAATCTAAGAGATTCAGCAAGACAGCTCTCCCTTTTTATCTTAATGATAATTTAAAATGTTACATATATCAAAGCTCCATGTATTGGTTAGATATATATGAAAGGGCATTGGAATTTTTAAGAGTATGTAAGATTAAAAAGAAAAATCCCAAGCTGTTTTCCCAGATCAGTTTCTGTATGTCAGATGAGCACTGGTTCACCCTTCTCTGCTGTTAAAAGTTTTTTTGGGGAAAGTTTAAGCATCACTCTCCTGTGTGATACCAGAGCTATATGTTCAGATATCATTGGTATCCCTTGGTCAAATATTCCTACCCTTCCAGAGCTGGTGCCTGCTGGCTCTGCATTCTACACACATGTGCAAGAGCCCTCATAAAGACACCCTCATAGCTTGACCCAGTGATAACCACTTTTTGTATTCTTATCTCATGCAAAAATACTTATGGCAAGTTATCACTCAGGCTTCAATAATTCATCTTGTTTCCCTTGTCCAATTTCTCTTTTAATGACTTTCAAATACCCATAATGTAAGAAACACTTAGCTTTATAACCTGGCAAATAGAGTTTTCTAATATGGAAATATGATACATCCATGACTCTCAAGTTTAAGCATGAATCAGAATCACTTTGAGGCTTTTGAAAGCAGATCACTGCCCCCACCCCAAGAGGTGTTGAGTTAGTAAGGATCTGTTGACCCAATGGGTCCAAGCAATCATGGCTTCAAGAGTTCTAGGTGAGGCTGGGCCACAGGTCTACACAGGACCACGTGGTAACACAGGATGTCATCATGCTCAGGGTATAGTTCATGCACCAGTGGCACTTGTGACACTTGGGATCTCATTAGAACTACTGACTCTCAGCCTCTCTGCAGACTTATGGAATCAGACTGTACTTCTTAATATTTAACCTCCAGTGATTATGTTGCACTTTGAGAAATACTGGTCAAGTGGAAAAATCACAGGTTTTGGCAATGGGTCTTTTGATACCTCCATTTCTAGCTGTATAAACCTGAAACATTTGGGAGCTTCACCGAGTCTGTTTCCTGATGGGAAACCAGAACCTATGCTATTAGGCAATGTTGTTCAGAGAAGCACAAGGAGCAGAGTGTATGTGTGTATAGGTAGGTAGGTAGGTAGGTAGGTAGGTAGGTAGGTAGGCAGGCAGACAGAGAGAGGGAGATCTAGAGCAATTAATCATGCCTGTTGGTTCATGGGGTTAGAACCTAAGTCCTGTGATACACTATCAGCAAACCAGAGAACCAGGGAGGCCAGTGGATAAATCTTGGTATCTGAGACCCTGAGAACCTGGAAACCAGTGCACAGGGTAAGACTAATATCCCAGCTTGGGGAGGGCTGCTTCTGCTTTTCTCCTCTACAGGCCTTAGCCCTTTGGGTGTGGCCTGTCCAGCTCAGTAAGCTCAGACCCTCCTTCTTCAGCCCACTGGTTCAGATTCCACCTCTTTTTTTTTTTTTTTTTGGCGGTACTGGGGATTGAACCCAGGGCCTCGCACTTGCATGCTCTGCAAGTGCTGGACCACTGAGCTGCACCCGCAGCCCATTTGTTTTACTTTTTGAGACAAGGTCTCACTAAGTTATGCAGATTGCCTCTGGTCTCGAACTTGCGATCCTCCTGCCTCAGCCTCCCGAGCTGCTGGGATTACAGGCGTGCGCCACCACGCCCAGCTAGATTCCACCTCTTGAGCAGAAACCCTCACAGACCTACCCAGAAGGAATGCTTACCAATTACTCAGTCCTTAACTCAGGCAAGCGGAGGCCTAAAATTAACCAGCACATCTACTTCTCAAGATCCAAGAGGATAAATAAGACAAAGTGGGCCAAGTGCCTGGCCCAGAAGCCTCAAGCTGATCTTCCCATTGGCCTCATTGGAAGGGCTGGCTAAGCCCAGAGGCGTGTTGGTGGCTCAGCAGTTCAGGTGGGGGGCTGCAACCTTGCACTTCTAAGAACTTCCCCGGGAGATGCTGGGGCTGCAGGGCCAGCAGCCGTGCTTTGAGGACTGTTGGCTTGGTGGGGCCAGGGTGACCCCAGCTCCTTCTGCTCTCTCTTTCATCGCAATCGGTTTGTTGAGAACCTGGAATCAGTGATGTTTACACTGCTTGCTGCTTCAGGAGTGACTTTGTTTCGTTTCCTCTGAACCTCAAAGCCAGGGGCCTGTGGGTGTCTCTGCGGACGGGTTATGCACAGCCCTGCACTTGCATTCCTCACTTGCACGCTGTCATTCCTCCAGCTGGAGTCCTCTGGCTGCTAGGGACAAGAGGAACCTCCAGATAAACAGATTCAGGAAGGCACTTCATTTTGCTTAACGTCTGCTGTTCTTAAAGAATTGTCAAAGACAATGGCACTTTCACTAAACAAAGTACAAACCTGCATGCCTGGGACATTCTGTCAAGAGAATATGGGCATTACAAAGATCTAAGATTCCCCACTCCTGTTACCCAGGCCCTCAACACAGAGCTATTAAACTACTTCATGACACCAGGGCTTCATTTTCACTCTGATTAGCATAAAGTAGAAATAATCCTCAAGACCAATGCTTAACAAATCTGGTCTCCAGAGAGCTACTGCAGAGTTGGGGACCACACAAAGGAAAGATCAGTAATAACAGGAGGATGGCATATTAAACAGTTTTGTCATTCTATGACCTGAGATTGTAAAAGTGCTGTTCATTAGAATCTTTGTTTACATTTGTGAACAATCACCCCCAAGAGTAGGACATTGCTAATTAATCCCTCATTTTATAATTCAGTTCAAGAAATATTTATTGGGCCTATGAGGCAAAGGTAGTTATATCCCAGTCTTTGTCCTCAAGGGATTTACTGTCTATTAGAAGATAAAAACAGGTGCTGTCACAATGAGTTCATTCATTCATTTCAGTGTTTGTTAAGCACATACTATGAGCGAGGCCATGTACAGGTACTAGGAGTGTGGCAGATTACAAAAGAGAGAAAGTTTCCATTCTAAAGGGGCTAGTTCAAAAGTGCCCAGAGATGGCACCTCCCAAAGGGCAGAAAGCCAGGAAGTTCAAAGGTAGATTGAGAGGATTCCCAAACTTGACACTAGATGACCTTGAATAACACATTCAAACCATTTGCTGCTTGGAATGCTGCAGCCACTCCTAGTGCTAATTCTACTGGCAAAGAAATTGTGACATGGACCACTCATCCAATTTGGTCTGGAAATGCTCCATTAAAAATAAAGGCACATGATGGGTATTAGGCAACACTCCTGTGCCCTGAAAAAGGGGAACACACAGATGAATGAAACAGCTTTTATAATTTTTAAAAAGTATATGAATCTCTCAGGTGGCATGGGCAGATACTTTCACCTGCCAGACGCAATAAAAAAAATGCCATCCAAAGCTGGGCATGGTGGTGCATGCCTGCAATCCCAGCATCTTGGGAGGTGGAGGTAGGGGGATCATGAATTCAGGGCCAGAGACAGCCTGCATAACTTAGTGAGACCCTGACACAAGATAAAAAATAAAAAATAGGCTCAGGGTAAAGCTCAGTGGTACAGCATTTACAAAAGCATGTGTGAGACCCTAGGTTCAACTCCCCAGTACCCTACATATGTATAAAAAAGGGCACTCAAGCCCAGGTAGGAGCATGTTTACTAGAATGTTATAACTAACTTTCCTTGGAGTCTATTACCTGGGGCAGGAGGACATTCCAGGGTGATTTAATTTTCTGGGGAGGCCTGGCTGATGGAAGGGAGATAGCGAAAGATGGCAGCCTGTATTGTATGGTGAGCAGACATTCTCACTTTAAACAGAGATGAGGTTTATTCTCTTTTACCCTAGCTTTTCAGTTTTATAGACAGCGGTGCCATAGTGCTGAAGATATGCCAGAAAAATCCACTTGGAATCCATGTCTGAAAGCAGGAATTTGAATACTTTGTGTTAAAGTTGTCCAGGTAACAGTTTATCTGGGGTCATTTAGATGGGCCCATCTGTCTACCCTGGCCCTCCCTGCAGGGGCTGTGCATGTTGAGCCTTCATCACCAGAGGTCCCCACAGAACACTCACATCCTTGGGCCCTTGGGGTCCCTAGAGAGAGAAACTGCCCCTCATAACACTACAGGGGGCTCTGGGCAGGAAAGAAGACAGTGCGGTACAATCCGAGGGGATTAGTCACTGCTCTACAACACAAACTGCCTGCAGTGCATCCTAGAAACACAGCTGGGAGCTTCATCTGTGGCTGCATCACGCTGCTCGCAGTAATCACCACACACGGCAATGATTCTGAACATTTCCTATGGAAAACAGCTATGTCCTCTGGCAACTGTTTCAGTGTCTAAAGCTCCACATTAACACTGTAATTTCTCAAAAATGGGAGATCTGAAAGTGGAGGTGATAAGTGTGAGACTATGTGACTGTGTCTGCAGCCTGCAGGTGTCTAAAGTGCCTACTGACATATCACAGAGGGAGGCAGCTGAGGCTGAGCAGCCAGGGCATTTGCCCAAAGGCACAGAACTAGCTGGAGAGGGGCAGATGGAACAAATATGCACACTACCTTCTCACCCATCTTCAGTGCTCAGGAATGGCAAATATTTGAGAAAATTTTCTCCTATTTCTGTAAAACATATATTGGTTTAAGGCAAGAATAATAACATTGGCTTGTAGGGTTTATAATGTGTATAGACGTAATAGACATATTTAAAAGCTACAGCAGAAAGGATAGGGAACGGTGGTGAACAAACTTTGCACTGCAAAGGTTTTTATGTTTCACATGAATTAGCATAATATTAGGTTAAATAGACTGTGCAAATTGAAAGATATGTGTGATGGTCCTTAGGGCAACCATTAAAAATGTAGAAATTTAACTAAAAGGCCAATTGATAAATAAAACGGCACTGAAAAATTGTTCAAATAATCTAAAAAGAAACCTATATAAAGTAACAAAAAGATGGGCATGGTGACACATGCCTGTAATCCCAACAACTTGGGAGGCAGAGCCAGGAGGATCGTGAGTTCAAAGCCAGAGAAAGCCTGTGTAACTTAGTGAGACCCTGACTAGAAATAAAAATTTTAAAAATGGGCTGAGGGTGTAGCCCTGTGGTAGAGAACTTGTAAAGTATATGTGAGGCATATAGCTATAACACTCTTAAGCTGCAAAACTAGTGCAGGCAGGATCACAATCTCTGACTTTAAACTACACTACAGGGCTATAGGGGCTGGGATATGGCTCAGCTGGTAGAGTGCCGCTCTACAGTCTCTGAGGTCCTGAGTTTGATTCCCAGCACCACAAAAACGGGAGAAGGATATGGCAACCCACTCCTGAGGCAATCCTGAAACAATCAGCCATTGAAAACCCTATAAGGGTCGCTATGAGTTGGACATGACTCGATGGCACTTAACAACAACAACAACAACAACAACAACAACAACAACAGGGCTATAATAGCAAAAAAAGTGTGGTACTGGCACAAAAATGGGCTTGAAGACCAGTGGAACAGAATTGAGGACCCAGAGGTATTCCAACACATCTATAGCCACCTGATTTTTGATAAAGGAACTAAGCACACAGATTGGAGAAAAGATAGCCTCTTCAACAAGTGGTGCTGGGAGACTTAGATATCCACCTGCAGAAAATGAAAACATATCTGGATGAGAATTAAATTGAAATGGATAAAAGACCTCAACATAAACCAGAAACCTTAAAATTACTAGAAGATAGGCAACATGCTCCAACATATAGACATAGGAAAGCATTTCCTTTCAACTCCAATTGCTCAGGAACTTGCAATAAGAATAGATAAACGGGATTACATGAAATTAAAAATCTTCTGTACAGCAAAGAAAACAATCAATAGATTTAAAGAAGACCCCACTGAATGGGAGAAAATCTTCACATCCTACACATCTGACAAAGGACTAATTTCTAGAATTTACAAAGAACTCAAGAAAGCAATTCCCAAGACAATAAATATCCAACACACAAGTGGGCAAAGGAACTGAATAACAGTTCTCAAATGAAGGCGTTTGTAAGGCCATGAAACACATGAAAAATTGCTCCTTATCCCTAGCCATTAGGAAAATGCAAATCAAAACAACTCTGAGATTCTACCTAACTCCAGTAAAATGGCCAAGATCAACAAAACCAATAATAACAAATGCTGGCGAGGTTGTGGGAAAAAAGGAACCCTCTTACACTGTTGGTGGGACTGTAAATTGGTTCAACCATTTTGGAAATCAATATGACAATACCTCAGAAAACTAAAAATAGAACTTCCATGTGATCCATCTATACCACTACTGGGAATATACCCAAAGGGAGATGAGCCATCATACCACAGAGACACCTGCATCTCCATATTCAATGCAGCACTTTTCACAATAGCAAGGATATGGTACCAACCAAGATGCCCATCAACAGAAGAATGGATAAAAAACTATGGTTAGTTTGTAATTAAACTCTATACTTATTTGGGTTATCTTCCCCTATTTTTCCAACATACTCATGAAGTTGTGCTATTTACATTGCGATTGACCTCTCCCTCTTCATCCCTCCACACTGACCCTCCTCCCCATCCTATCTTCCCCAATCTTCACTTCCTTCCCTCTGCTAGATCCCTCCCTCCTTCTTTCCACATCTTAAACTGTCTCTTCTACCCTAAGTTTAATTGTGCATTTTTATATTTAAATTTATGTATAGGATTTTTTCCTTCCTTTAAGAATGATTCAGCAGCCACATATGAGTGAGGACATATGGTATTTCTCTTTTGGGGCTTGTGTTCATTCACTTAAGATGATGTTCTCCAATTTCATCCATTTTGCTGCAAATGACATTATTTCATTTTTTAAAATTGCTGAGTAGTATTCCATTGTGTATATGTACCATGTTTTTTTTTTTTTTAATGCATTCTCCTGGGTGATCTCACTTGCACGGTTTTACAGTTTGTTTTGGCTATATGTCAAAAAAAAAGTCGGTTGAAGGGTGGGGATTATGACTGGGAAGGGGATTTCAGGGGCTTGGGGATGCTAATAATTTATGTTTTATTTCTTTATAAGGGTCCATAAATCTTTACCTTTCAATAATTGAGTAAGCTATACATTTATATCATATGCTTCATTGTGTTTTATATTTCACAATTTAAAAACATTTAAATATGTACAGATTGACAAAGATAACAGGAAATAAGATCCTTCATGCATTACAAGTGGGAGTACAAACCAACACAATCACTCCAAAGGACTAAATATTGCCAGTGAGTTTCAGTAGGCAGATTCTTCATTAGCCAGCAATACCATTCTGTCTGCCTATCCTACAGAATTCTCTCCCAAGTACAAGGCTGTTGTTTCCAACATTTATTGGTTTATTTGTGTTGAGTAATGTGTGGAAACATCTTAGGTGTTCCTTAGAAAAGGAAATGATATATGACCCCATTATACCACTACTGGGAATATACCCAAAGGGAAACAAGTCATCATACCACAGAGACACATCCATCTCCATATTCAATGCAGCACTTTTCACAATAGCAAGGATATGGAATCAACCAAGATGCCCCATCAACAGAAGAATGGATAAAAAAAAAAAACTATGGTACATATACACAATGGAATACTACTCAGCAATTTTAAAAAATGAAATAATGTCATTCACAGCAAAATGGATGGAATTGGAGAACATCCTCTTAAGCGAATGAACACAAGCCCAAAAAGAGAAATACCATATGTTCTCACTCATATGTGGCTGCTGAATCATATTTAAAGGAAGAAAAAAATCCTATACATAAATTGGTATATAAAAAATGCACAGTTAAACTTAGCATAGAAGGGACAATATAAGAAGTAGAAAGAAGAAGGGAGGGAACTAGCAGAGTGAAGCAAAGATTGGAATGGTGGGATGGGGAGAAGGGTCAATGTGGAGGGAAGAATGGGGAGAGGATGATCTCAATGTAAACAGTGCAACTTCATGAATACATTGGAAAAATAGGGAAACTGATAAAAGAAATCAAAACCCAATATGCTCTCCATAAGAAATATGCCTTAAACAGGCACAGAGTAAAAGTATATAGATGGGAAAGGAATATGATACAAATAAATCATTATAAGAAGGCTGGAACAACTATATTAACATCAAATAATACGAATTACAAAAGTAACAGTAGATATTTAAAAAGAATATTTTTGTAATGATAAAGGGGTTAATCAGAAAGACAGAACAACATAAATGAGGCTCTTAACAGAGTCTCAAAACACAGAGAGCAAAAATTGGTAGAATTAAAGGGAGAAATACACAAGTCCAGAATCATAGTGGAGGATCTTAACACTTCTCTTTCAACACTTGTTAGAGAAAAATTAGCAAATCATAGATGAAGAATGTGATCATTTTGATCTAATTGATACTTACAGAAAACTCCACCCAACAAGGGAAGAACACATATTCTTTTTAAATAAACTTGAAACATTGATTAAAACAGATCTTTATCTGTCCCGCAGGACCAGTCTCAATAAGTTTAAATGGATTTAAATGCCTAGTGTGTTCTCTGACTATACTAGGTTGACCAAAAAATATCTGTAAATATAAATATTTAGAAATTAAAATAACAAAGTATTTCTAAATATCCTATGGACCAAAGAAGGAATAAAAAAGGAAATTATGAAATATTTTGGACTGTATGAAAATAAGAACCTTGGATTCAAGATCCTGGATGAAAATATTACACACGGGTTAGCTGTAGAAGGGAGGGAAGAACACTGGAAGCCTAGCCTGGTTCCCTCCACACTCTGCCTAACATGTCTCCCTGTTTTTCCTTGCTGTAATAAACTGTAGCCATGAGGACAACTACCTTTGAATTCTTAAGTCTTTCTAGTGAATCATCACACAGATAGGTGGTCTTAGGACCTCCCAAACAATATAGCTGTATTTCTGGGATACACACAAAGACCTCTGCACTGAAAAATATAAAATATTGCAAAATGAAATTAAAGATCTAACCAAATGGAGAACTACATCATGTTCATGGATTGGAAGACTCAATACCATTAAATATGGATTCTCTCCAATTTACCAACAGCTTCAATACAATTCTAACAATAAACTTGGAGGGCTTGGAGGTAAATATTATCAAGCTAATTATAAAATTAATATTGAAATGCAAAGAACATAGAATACCAAACTAGTTGAAGAATTTACACTACCTGGCTTAAGGACTTAAGAGAGTATATAATTAGCATATGGGTTAACAAATTTATCACCACAACAGAATAGAGTCCAGAGGGTAGACTCATATTGTGCTATCATTTGTATAGGTCTCATACCTATAGTTCATTCACTTAAGATGATGTTCTGCCTAACAGAATAGCTAAATTGTAAATACTGAAAACACCAACTGTTGACAAGGATGTGTGGCAAGGATGTGTGTGACCTCTCAGGCATTAGTTTTGGGGATGTTAAATGCTAAAGCCACTTTGCAAAAAGAACCAGCAGTTTCTTTTAATAAAGACAAACACACCTAATACATGACGTAAACAAGTGTACTTTAGGTATTTTCCTAAGAGAAATAAAAATATGTATTTATAAAAAACCTTATAAAATAATATTTATAGAGGCTTTATTCATAAGTTTAAGATTAGAACTAGTTCAAGTGTTTATTAATAAGAGAATGGATAAACCATTGTGTCCTACTCAGCAATAAAAAGTATCAATCTAAAACACTAAAAAGCACATGTCTCCAAAACATTGTACTGTCTGAAAGTAGCCTTACACAAGTGTGTACATATTATATGACTCCATGCTGATGAAATTATTAAACAGGCAAAACTATGGTGGAAAAATTCCGATCAGTGGAGGGGTAGATATCAGTGGGGGAAGAGGAATGAAGGACTTTGTGGAGAGATGGTGCTGTTCTATTTCTCATTAGGGGTTTAGGTCACACAGGTGTACACATTTGTCAAAAGTCAATGCAAAGGCATTTACCATTTGTGCATTTCTTTATATGCTAGTCTTACATGAAATGCAAGCCAATATGGAATTGTAGTTAATGAATGATATGCATGCTAAAGCACCTGGGGGGAAAGTATGAATACATGAAATTTATTTTAAAACAAGACAGATTGAAGGCTACATAGGGAAATGCATATTTGGAGTGATCTGTGATAATGTAAAAATAGTAAATTGTTAAAGGTAGAATCTAGGTGGCAGGTATTCAGGTGTTTACTGTAAAATCTTTCAACTTTGCTATATGCTTAACAATTTTCACACACACAAAAATAAAATGCTGGAGAAAGCTTTGGTTGGAATGTGAATGGAGGATGAGCTCTGGGTGTCTTTTTCATGATATCTGCTTCCCCCATGGCTGAGTGTACTCTATGTCCAGGGTGGCCTGTACCAGTGAAAACATCATTTGTTCAAAGGCACTGCTGGGAGGGCCAGGCAGTGGCTGTATGCTGCGATCTGTTGTGTAAAGATAACACTATCCTAAGGAACTTGATATGATGATTGAGACAATGCCTTCAAAAAGCCCAGGCACAAAACAAGCCTCAGTATAACTATTATTATATTATGCATCATAATTTCCAGATACAGTGCATCATTTTTAAATCTAACCCTGGCTTCCTTTCTCCTCAGCACCTCTAAGCAGCCACCAGATACTGTGTCACCTCAGCCTAGCACACTGGGCCAGTGCACCTGGACCTTCTAGGCATCAGTCTCCCAGCTTCTCTGGTCCAGCTGGGACCTCTGTTTGGTGCCCATGAGATTCCTTCCCACCTCTGTAGTCTTGGAATAATCAATGCCCAGACCACTCATCTGGGCTCATTCTTTGCTTCCCTTTCTGTCTCACATCTCAATATCTGATTTAGACAAAAAAAATCTGGTTCATTTTTTGGTCAAAACATCTCTTACATACATTTCTTCTTTTTCATTTTTGCTTAATATGGGGTTTAACCCCAGCTCTACTTTTCTTTCTGTTTTCATATATCTGGGTATCAGCCATTTGACTTAAGGCTTCAACAGGGAATGTCTTATTCCTTCTATGTATTTCATCAAGTACCTTTCCAGGGATTGATTTGTAAGACACGATGTGGGTAAATTAATTATGAACAATTCTAGATAATCTAATTTTGCCTGAATTTATTAGTTATCTGCCTAGCACTCTGCAAGGTCCTTGATTGAGGGAAGGAGTCAGGACAGGGAAGACACTCATTAAAAGCTGCTTGGGAAGACCTGTGTAGGGGGGTCAAAACCTGACCCAGTGATGCAGGCAGCAAGGGTAATGGGGGCCCCAGAAGGGAGGAACTGGATTTCAAAATTTTATCTTTTCTTTTCTTTTCTATTCTTTCCTTCCTTTCTTCTTTTCTTCCTGCCTTCCTTTCTTTCTTCCTCTCTCCCTCCCTCCTTCCTTCCTTTCTTTCCTTTCCCTCTTTCTTTCCTTTCTCTCTCTCCCTCCTTCCTTCCCTTCCTTCCTTCCTTCTTTCCTTCCTTCTTTCCTCCCTCCCTCCCTCTTTACCCCCCTCTTTTGTGTGTGTGGTAGTGTGCTGGGGATGGAACCTAGGGATTTGCACATGCTAGGCAAGCATTAGCTGTACATCCAGCTATAAATCTGAGTAGCTGAGTCTTCTGGGGTACAGGCTCATAGGAGGAAGAATGTCTTGTCATAGGAGAGCTAAGGGATATAAGTCACCTGGACAGACTTTACCGGCTCCAGGGAGCTGGTATAAGTTTACCAAAGATAGAAAAATGGTTCAAGTGTCAAAGTGGAGAGTTGAAGGCAACAGGAGGTGTGGGCTACACAAGGAGAGGTATGGCTTTGGTTCAATGGTTTTGGAGAAAGTGAAAGTTCTTTTGGAGGGAGTTAGGAGACCAAACAGGAAATCACACTTTCCTCTATAAACGTTGCTACCCAAAATGGGGAGCTAAAGGTCAAGATTGCTCCAGGAACTCAAATGACTTTCATCTTAGGACTTCCATTCTTTTAGGAGAAAACAGAAGTCACAAAGGCCTCCCCAGCCTCATCAGTGCCAGTCAGCACAGTGGAACCTACTATCAATCACTCTCCAGAGAGGTGATCAGGGAGGTGGTTCAGCAACAAGCTGTGCAAAGCTACCCGCTCCAGTGACTCACCCCAGCTCAGTAACTCAGTGTAAACTCCCCGGGCTACCAGCTGGCATTTCGAGAATCAAAGGCAAAGGTCTCAGCTAGAAAGATTAGTTGGAAAGTGTGCTGTGGGCCTGTGATACGAGTTCAACCACAAGAGGCCCAAGACTCGCTGCTGCATATCCATGTCTCTGTCCTCCACTCTAGAGGAACACAGGCATGAATCAGAATGCTGGTTCACCTTAGCAGCTGCAGCTCAGGCCTGCCGCACAGCTGCAATGCCGGGGCTCCTTTCTGTGGGGAGCACACCATCCAATCACTAGCAGAGTGCTGCTGAGGGACAGCATTTAGGTATTACCTCGCAACTATAGTCATGCATTTTACAACAACACTTCTGCCCACAATCACCTGAACAGATAACAGTGGTCCCAAAGATTCTATCACCTTGTGAAGTTGTGAGTCTTACTTCATGGAAGCATAGTCTGTGACGTTGGTACAATAACAAATCCAGCTAACAGTGCTGTTCTCAAGCGCTTCATGTCATAAGGTGGCACATGACTACTTACACAGAACACTGTGCCTCTGAGGATAATGGGGTAGCCAGTTGCCAACTGGGGGACCAGAGAAACAAGGCCCACAGTTTCATTCCTGCAGAGTCACAAGGAAAATGATTTACTGAAGATGACTTTTTTATAAAGCTTTAATGGCCTAAAGAATAATAGGTGAATTTTTCAAATTTAAATTAAACAGAAAACTAAATTCCATCTGTTATGGTTTGAATATAAAATGTCCCCCAGAGGCTCACGTTTGAATACTTGGTCCTCGGCTGGTGGTGCTATGTTGGGAAGCTGTGGAACTTTCAGGAGGTTGGACCTAGCTGGTCCAAATACATCACTGGGAGCAAGTCTCTGAAGGTTACATCTGGCCTCCAGTTCCTGCGAGCTCTCTCTTCGTCCTGGTCGGCCATGATGTGAGCAACTCTCTTCTAGTACATGCTCCTGCCCCCTGCTCTGCCATGCCCTTCCCACCAACATGGACTAACCCTCTAAAACCATGAGCCAAAATAAACCTTTTCTTCCTTACATCGTTCCTGTCAGATATTTTGGTCACAGCAACACAAAAGTAACTACAGTGATACACCATCCATACCATTACTTCCCCTACCAGATCGTACAGTTGGGAAACATTGTGGAACAGAAATGAAAAAATAACACATAAAATCAGCCCTGCCAGCCGAATCAGATAACAGAGCTGGGGAGGTAGACAGAGGAATGAATTCTTGCATGCATCCCAAATCTCATTGTGATCAGGAAGTAAAGTGCCATTTGGTCACACCCTATAGATAGAGACACTCTAGTGCCTGGAACCAGGACAGGCAGAAGCCAGCTTTCTAGAATGTCATCCATCCATTGGGGTGCCTCACAAGAGCAGGTACAGGCATTCTCCCCAGACACAGAGCCACAGTCCTTATGATTACAACCTGCTTCCTTCGTAACTCCTGGGCCAATGCTCTGCAAACAGGGATCCAAAAGCTTTTAGAAAGTTCTAGTCATTGACAGCATTTCATAATTTTCCATAAGACTCAAAGCAGCTTGAGTGCAAGAGCCATCTGTGATTTCTCTTCACAAAGTCTCAGCTCTGGTCCATGCTTGGCATGAAGTAAGTTCCTGAGCACTCGTGGAATGAATGGTGCCCCTTGGACCAGGCCCTTCCCTTCCTCCCACTTACCCCAAGTATGTACATCACATCTGCTTAGCCTTCTAGCCCACAGCAATCTTGTTGAACAACAAATAATAAGGAAAAGTGTCACTGAGTCTGCTCCTTATGTCATGTTTCTGAGAACATGCCCATCATGAAGAAGGTTAAGTATAGCCCTGAAACTTAGCCTCCGGCAAACCAGAGTGAGAGGCTGGCTGCAAGCTAGATTTCCCCAAATGCAGCAGAGCAACTTAATGAGGACTCCAAATTCTTCTCCTCCTCACTCTTTTTCCATTACTGGCACTGGAGAAGACCACACTTCTTGGGATTCTGTTCTTAGAAATTACCTAAATGAGGCATCACTGGATACAATCCTCAGTGACGAACACTGCTCTCTGGTTGGGACAAAAGACCCTTTAGGCAAAGGCACCATGGTTGGATTCCAGGTTTGCACTGGCTGCATACTGCCAGAGCATGATGGGAAATGAATTCTGAAATGCTGCAGTTAGCAGTGACAATACCCAACATGCATTACTGTGTGTCTAATGACGACCAGGGCTGGGGTGAGCCGCTCTGATGACCTTCCTGAGCAGTGGTCTGAGGCTCCAGCTTTTCCTAAGAGGGGCCTCTGTTAGTTATTGCATGCATTGCTATTACCAAAATACCCAAGGGAACAACTAAATGAGAAAGGACAGATTTATGTGGCACTTAGTTCAGAGGGTTTCAGTACATAGTGGCAGGGAACAGGGAGGCACAGCAGTGGGGCCTGTGTCTGAGGACTTCACATCACAGCAACAGGAAGCAGAGAGAACAGAGAGTAAGTGGAACTGAGGGTCTGGGTAAAAATGTCCAAAGTCCCACTCCCAGAGCCCTACTTCCACCAGCTAGGTCCTACCTCCCAAAATTCCACAGCTTCTCAAAATGGCACCACCAGCATCAGACCAAGCATTCAAACACATGACCTTTGGGGAACATTTTAGATTTAAGTCATAGCAAGGCTCCAGGCCCTCTATGGACAACTGGCTACCTCACATGTTCCACCTTCCATACCTACCTCCAAGCTGCCTAACTGTAATCTCCTTTCACACACATCACATAACTGCAGCCCCATCTGCATGGTATGATTTACTTCAGCCCTGACCCCTAGCAGTGATAGCTGAGAATCCTGAAGCTCCCAGAGCAGAGAAGGGAGAGGACCTAGGAAAAGGCAGGTGAGTG
The DNA here is from genome assembly GCA_007922755.1 of Pedetes capensis. Taxonomy (NCBI): domain Eukaryota; kingdom Metazoa; phylum Chordata; class Mammalia; order Rodentia; family Pedetidae; genus Pedetes; species Pedetes capensis. The sequence continues at coordinate 26,641 of VMDO01005383.1, read as the reverse complement.
GCCCCGGCTGGGCTCCAAGTGCACCAGTAGCTCCAGTTCACCACTCCCAACCACATCAAATGATCCAGCCAAGCCCCGTTGCCCTCTCCTCTCTTGCTCTAGTTACCTTTTGGCTTCTGCTGGGGATTCCTCTCCCCACAAGGACACATTCCAAGCATAGTTCAAGCCCACCTCAATCAACACCTCCTCCATGAAGTCATTCCTGGGCTTCCTGAGTAAGGGTAACCGTCCCCTATGAAGGTCCTGGACATGCACTTGTATTTCTTTTATAGCCATGCTGCTAACTCTTTTTTGGTCTGACTCAGCACATATACTCTTTGGGATACCCAAGAAGCTTTCCTGACTACTCTAAGCCTCAGTTTACTCATCTGTAAAAAGGGACAGTAGTATCCACCTCATAGGGTGGTGGCGAGAACTACTGGAGCTGACACATGACAAGTACTGGCAGAGTAAACCAGATACACAGTCAGGGCATGGTCCATCTTCTCATGAAATGAAAATGTAAGGGCCTTAGTAAGCTCCACTGATCAAATGTTTACTGAGTTCAGTCATACCAGCAGGAGATGGAAACACAGGGACAACAACAGGATGCTGCCTCTGGTGATCCACAGAGAGAGAAGAGGCCAGAGGCAGTCACGGAGAAGACCCTTGAGTCAGGCCAGGTGAGCAAGACGTCTCTAGGAGGACAAGAGGAAGGTGAGCAGCTGAGCAGGGGGAAGTAGGTGTGATGCACAGAGGCACAAGGGAACCTGCTGTATTTGGGGAATGGTGGAATGTCAGGAAAGAGTGGGGGTAGGCAGGAGAGGGCCCATCACCATGCCTAATGACTGCTTCCTGGATGTGAGGACCCACTGGTGAGCCCTTTCGAATGTGGACTGGGGACTGCATGGAATAATAATCATGTGTGGGGAAAGGTTTAGCCACTGGTTTGCTGCAAAATGCACAGGTACATGTATTTAAGTTTGCCATAGATTTTTACTGATATAAAGTGAAGGTCAGTAAACTCTGATCCAGGGGCTGGCTACCTGTTTTGTAAATATATCTTTATTATAACACAGCCATAGCCATTCATTGACACCTGATTGACACTTGATTGGTGGCTGCTTTTTCAACTTAGTACCAAAGCTGAGTTGAATAACCACAACAGAGATTGTAAAACCTAAAATGTTTACCACCTGGCCCTATAAGAAAAAACTTTCCTAACATCTGACTTAAAGATATATAACACAGATCCCAAATAATAATATAAAATACACTTTGTTGTAAATTCCCTATAGTCAACTGACTCTCATAAACTGCTTTGATTTCTGCTGACCTCTTGCACCATAGCCAATTGATAGTTGTAACTGGTGAGTGGAGTTTCAATGTAAATGTTCATTGATATTTTCATTTATATTAAGATGAAAGCAAAAACAAAGATAATGCAAAAATTTTACTCATTTGTTGATGATGTGAGCATGTTCTTGAATTAAACACTAGTTTTTGAATACTGGAAGAATACTTCTTCAATTTTTTGAGCTATTTACAATGAAACTGCTGTAGACATGGTATGGATTTAAGTTTATTTGTATATTATATTTTCTCCATCTTTTTCTTAAGTCTACAAATCAATGTGGAAAAAAGTCCTGATTTATACCATCTCATGGTTTCCTTGGCCTAAAAATATTCCCACTGTGGCTATTTTGTTGTTGTTAGGTGCTGTCCAGTCGGTATCCGACTCATAGCAACCCTCTGTACAACAGGGGAAACACTATTGTCAGTGCTTCTCTGCTGTTCATAGGGTTTTCAATGGCAGATTGATCTTTGGGAGGGGGTTGCCAGGTCCTTCTCCCAGCCTACGCTTCTGGTGTTCTCAGGCGGTCTCCCATCCAGGTACTAACCAGGCCCGGCCCTGCTTAGCTTCTGAGATCTGAGGGATCGGATGCCACAGGGCTATAGCTGCAGGCTATTGGAAGCTATAAGTATGAGGTCATTGAATGTGGAGTGGCATAATTTTACATGGCATTTCCATAATAAAGAATAAATAGATGTTCATAACCTAAAGAGTACAGATAATAATAGCACGCTTTGGAAATGATGGTTGTTGAATACTTCTTACTTCTTAAAACTAAAATCTGCCTAATTACATGCTTTACAATTTAATTTTTTTAGGAAGTGGCATCTCACTATGTTGCTCAAGTTAACTCTGAACTCCTGAGTTCAAACCATTCTCGTCTCAGCCTCCCAAGTAGCTGAGACACAGGGCGTGCACCATCACATCTGACTCTACAATTTAATTTTTAATAATGGCTGATTTAACGACTAAGTCACCCACTTCTAGAAAATTAAGTGGTCAATAGTTTTCCAGCACACAATGCGTGGAGACAGAGAGCAGCATGAGGCTGGTGCAGCTGGAGGTCCTAAGGCTGAGTTGAGGTGCCAGTGAGTAGAGAAAACGACATGGTATCAAGAGTTGTGACAAAGACACAATCTTCAGAACGAAGTGGCTTCTACAATGCTGGGGGCTCAGGGAAGCAAGGAGGCTAAGGGTGGGTCTCTGGTTTAGAGTGTGGGTGACTGAGTAGACAGGATCCTGTTAGCCAAGTCAGAGATGATAGGCTATCAAAGGAGCTGTCAGAAGAGGCACAGTGACTTCAGCCTCATCCACCCTTGTGCCTTCCACTGGGCCACTGACACTGGAGGCCACTGCTGCTCAGGAATGAGTGAACAGTTGCTCGGCTTAGGCTGAGCTGAACGCCAAAACCTGAGCCATTCGTTCTCACTGTGCAGTGAATGGATCCCTTGGATGAGTTAGCCACCAGCTAATGCTTTAGAAAAAGTAAAAGTCTGAGCTGAGAGAGTCTCCTGACTGACCACAAGGAGGTAGACTGAGGATCCTCTGGCCCTCCGCACCTACACCGAGCACAGTGTGGCAGGAGGCTGCCTGGGTACAGGCAGACAGAGGTGCTTCAGTTTCCCTCTGGCCAACCATCAGCTCTTGTATCCAGTCCCCTTTGAACTGAGCCCCCCACGGTTCCTGGCACACAGCAGGTACAGCGTTCATGTCTGCTCTGCTATTGGCTGTCCAAAATGTGGTTTCTCAGGAAAGAATGTGATTTTGTAATGCCAGAGGCCTTTCTTTAAATAGCTTCTTGCAAATATGTACTACAGCTAAATGGAAACATTTGGATAATTTTGTTTACTTAGCAGCTTTAACAAACACATCAGTGGAAATTTCAGGACACCTGCTGCAATTCAGGTACATGTGTACAAACTCTGTATCATGGTAAAACAACGACACAAAATATACTGCCAGGTGTGAACAACCACATTCAGAAGCAACTGAGGTCACATTTTCCATTATGGTCATCTTTTTCTTCAATTTTGTTTTAAGAAGTCACACTTGGATGGGTGCCCTGAAGAATAAGCAAGTGCTCTTTGTAACACCACGAGACATACACTGGCCACATACAGATCAAAACTCTACATGGAATCATAATTTGGGAGGGGAGGGCTAGACGGTCTGATACTCAATCATTTCTGAGTATTTTTAACCCTTGGCCAGACCCTCTCAATGAGTAATGATCAGAGTTTACAACATCCAAGGCTCAGAGCCATCCATTTTGGCCAGTAGCTCTCAAACTTGGGCATGTTTGAAGGCCTGTTAAAACACATAGAGGCCCACTCCCAGAGATTCTGATTACAAAAGTCTGGTTTCACAATTCTAGCAAATTCCCACGGATGCTGCTGCTGTTGTTCCAGGGAACCACACTTTGGGAACCACTAATCTAGTTCATCCTCTAGTGAATTCCTCAGACAGCTTTTCCCATTGAGCACTCGTCTACTACACAATTACTGCCCACAGTGGGGCACTTGTCTTCTAAGGCTTCTGAATCTGGTCAGTTCTAGTCAATGTTTTTTTCCTCATCTTGAGCCTGCTATGAACCCTTAAAACTTTACCCTGATTTTGTCTGCAGGGCCCAGATGCTCCTTTCATACACAAAGCCTTCACAACACTATAGACTCCATTCTTTCTCCTTACCGACCCTTTATACCTGTCATATCTTGTTTTAGACAACTCTAACTGGCTTATTTTTATGTATTACCATTAAAGTTAGACTTTTTCCTACCCTGTAAAATTCAAGAATTAAAGAGCTAACTATAAAACAAAATATGCATGAACCCCAAGAAGTTATACTTCACAGATTTCCTCATTGTAAACATGGCCAATTCAGCCACTATTTCTGCCCTTACTGTTCTCAAATAAGTTACATAAGCAATGTGCTTTTAAAGATGTGATTCCCAGGTATCCCTAGCTGATGTTAGGCTGTGACAATGCTTATATTAGCCTGTGGTAGAAGAAACAAGGTTTTCCACAAAACCTAACTCATTCATATGAAATAGTTGATTTCCATTCAGAGGTCATGCCCTTCCCATTTCTCAGGGTTGAAACAACCTTCCTGCCAGGAAAGGAGGTTGAGGAAGGGAGGTAAGGCAGGTCCAAAGGCAGGGCACTTGCCTTCCAGCTCTTTCCTGCAGTGCACCATCGAAGCAGCCCAGTCACATTCTGTCTCAGTTTGTCATTGTTTTGGATCCTTGATTAGCCAGAAAGCAGAACTCTTCCTCCCACCCTGGCCTTGTCCTTCCCCCTGCATTTACCTTGGCCTGCACAGAGCTGCTTGTTGTGTGGGCTGTGCTCCCTGACTTTGCAAGAAAACCACGTTTTTATGGAACAGGAGACACCTTCACCTCTCTGAGAGCATCTTCATGGCCCTAAGTGCCATTCATCCCTCTAAGAGAAGAGGGACTGGGCCATCTAACAGAAACTGCCAACTGTAGCCTTGTCCTGTCTGGGGGGCTTCCCATGCTCTCTCCCAGGGGTTCTGAGCTTGCCACTATTAAGAATGGCATGCTCCCCACATTCTCATGGCCAAGGCTTGGAGGAGGGGGACACAGGGGATGCTGTGTGACTATGCTGGGAGTGGGCATGTGAGGACGGCAGCAAGGATGCTCCTCTGCTTTGACCAGGCTGCCCTTCCCCCAAGCCAGGCTCTGCACTGGCTTAGAAGGGGCTGGTGTCACATTGGGGTCCTGGACGCCTCCTCTCCCTTATGCAAGTGTGACTCTTGGATTATGGCTGCAGCTCCCTGAACTTCCACAGTTAGAGTTACATATCTGGATTTGGAGTTTGACAGCATGAAAAAAGCAAAGCCTGGGGGACGTAGGTGCTCACATGCTCATCCGGCAGTATAAAGGGCTGAGATGGGCTTGGAGACAGGCCTGGGGGTGGCATGAGGAAGAAAAAGGCTGCTCAAAGTCTATGTGACTATGACAGGGACTTTTGGGGAATCTGGGCGATTACTGGCCCAAGACAGTGAGAAATTCAAGAAAGAAAATGATCTTCTAGAAATGCCATGAGCCAACTTCCTCTAGAAAGAGCCAGATGGTAAATGTCCCAGGCTTTTCAGGCCATGGGTCCTCTGTTGTAACTGCTCCATTCTGCTGTTGTGTGGAAGCACCTGCAGAGATCATAGCCATGTTCCCATAAAGCAGCCTTTACTAAACAGGCTGCCTCTGGCCTTCCAGCCACAGTTGGTTGCCCCCGTCCTAGATAACACCAGGAAAACTCTTCACCAGTTTCTGCAAGCTCTGGGTTTCAAGCTTGTCCAGTCTCAGTTCCCTCTTGCCCTATGCTGTGTTCTGTTCAACTGGTTTACCTGTCTGTAGCCTCCATGGTTTCTGGGACAGAGACTCTGCATCCCCAGTGCCAGCACTGAACAGGTGTTTGGTACACATCTTGGGACAGAGTGTGTGGGGTTGAGGGGGAGACAACATTTATAGCTGACAAACCTCGCTGAGTATTTTCAGCCTCTTGGCAAAAAACTACAGGCCTCCCAGAGGAAAAGCAATCTTGGGCAAACATGACCAGAAATCAGCTCCCTGGCTTACAAATGTATTCCTCATTAAAATGCAAATCCATGGGTTGATTTTGACGTAAGGGCTACACATCAGAAAGCAGTGCCTCGCCTCAAATGCAGTGCCTCGCCTTGAATGCCTGCAGACAGACTGCCCCCAGCCGGGAGCCCTCCCTGCACAGAGCCCTTCACCACGCACTGCAACCTCCTTCCAGGAGGAGGAAAGACACCGCAGCCAGCCAGGGGGACAGAAGTGCTTTATTACTGGAAAATCTAAGAGTCTCTGTAGGCCTAAGTGGTATCATTAGGTGACGTCAATGCTCAGGGTATCTGAGGTCTGTGTTTCCACTCTTCTCAGAACAGCAGCTGATTCATGGTAGTATGGGCATTTCTATTTAGAGCCACAGAAAAGAAGAGGTGGCCCCTTGCTCGCTTCTGCATCCTAAAGTCCTGTGCTAACTTCTCCCTGTGCAGTAGGAGGTGAGGCCTGAGACACTCTATTCCATTCTAGCCAACCAGGACCTACTGTGTGCCAGGCAGCTGGACTCACCAAGTGCAGTGATCCTGCTAGAGAGGGGAGGGCAATTCAGCACACAAATAGCTATGACAATGGTGTGGGAGTAGAAAGCAAAGAAGGTGCTTTGGAAGCTTGGGGAGGGATGTGCGACTTAATGTTTCCTGGGCTGGCTCCCTCTGCCTGTGTCACCTCTCATGCAGACCTCCTCCTCCCTCCTGGTACGTCCCAGTGTGGCTGTCTGATAAATTTCTCTTTCCCTATGAAAGTCCATTCCTTTCTGCTCCCAAGTCTCCAAGGATTTGTCTCTCTGTGTGACTTTGTGTCATTTACAGAAAATTTCTGGATTCTAGATTAAATCATCAGTGGTGAAGGAAGCAGTTTTAGGTTGGACTAAATCTTGTGAACAAGCACATGGTCTTGGATGCTTTCAATGTCTAGAGGCTCCGCGAGGCCCACTAGACATAGATCCTCCATCCCTCCAGAACCTCTCCTCTCTGGGAGGAGCCCAGTGACTCTGGTCCTGCTTCTTAGTCCAGCTCCTCACCTGGCCAGGCTTCATCTTGTTTCTCACCTCACAAGTCTCCCCCATGTGTGATGAGAATGGATTATGCCCCAGCCACCTTTGAGATCTCTTAGAGACTCTATCTGTTCTTTGAATTTTCATCAAAGTGAAAGGTCATCGTTTATAAGCTTTCAAAAATAGCTCATTGGTAACTATATTTGCTGCATACTTTTAAATCAACAAATTATAAAGCATGAGATGAAAATTTGCATGATCAAGTAGTAAAAGTATAAATCACATAAAAGAAAATGCCTCTAGCAATGTTGTTCTCGATTATAAGACTACCTTAAATCATTCTTAAATATAGCAACTTATTAAAATTCTGTTACTTCAGAAGACAGCATTGAAATATATTGCTCTATGATGTAATGGTAAGAAAAAAAAATCACAGTACTAATTTGGAATGATTCTTATTTTGGATGTGAATTGTAGGAGTGAAATGCTCAGATAGATATATATTTTTCATTTGTTTCAAAAATTAAGGCAGGGCAAAGAATATTTTTTCTTTGGAGGAAGAATTTTACATTCTCATAAAATATGTTAGTCTAAAGAGTCATGGTATAACCAATGTGCACTTTTAATAAAGTCAGGCTTGCAGAGGAATTAAAAACAGATATCTTTCAAAAATATCTAATTTTTCCATAAGCCTTCTCAGTTGGCAACTATAATAAGACATAGGGCTAGGGTTTGGCTCAGTTGGTAGAGTGCTTGCTCTGCATTCTCTGAAGCCCTGGGTTCGATCCCCAGCACCACAAAAAAGGGAGAAGGACCTGGCAGGCCACTCTTGAAGCAATCCCCAAAACAACCAATTATCAAAAACCCTATGAATAGCAGAAATGCACTGCCATAGTGCTGGACATGGCACAGTGTTGGGGAGTGTTTCGTTTTATTGTACATAGAGTCGCTATGAGCCAGACGTGACTCGATGGCACCTAACACCACCACCACCACCACCAATAAGACATGGAGAAAGATAAGCAGAGAACAGTGGCGAGAACGTCACACACGGCCAAGCTGACAAAGAGAATGCAGGAAGCTGAATACTGTACCTGCTTATTATTGTCAGTGGTACAACACAGCTTCTTGAGGGAGACAAAATGCCTAATTTTCCTAATAACATAAATAATCAATGATTAGTGGGTGAGAGGATTCAATAAGACAACACGTGAAAACATCAACAGCGTCTTCTAAAAGCAAAAACTCCAGGGCCACCCGCCGGGCAGATTTAGGATTCAAGCAAAACCCAAGCTACAGAAAACAAATTTCCCCCACAGGCCCCACACACACACCTTCAGAAACCTCCCTTGTAATCCTAGCTGGTGCAGAAATACCTTCCTAATAGGTCTTTTATTTTGTCACTGCCTTCTGAAGTTTGGCTTCAGTAAGAGGCTGAAATGCTTCTACAGATAAATCAGCTTTAATCCTGCTGACACAAATAACTGTACTACTTATATAAGAAGCAAAAGAGTCATTGGGACACTGACCAAACTTCATGGTGGCTATTTTTATATTAAATATTCCATATTCTTTCACACTATGATTGTCATAATAATGGTATTTCTTGGGCAGAGAAAAATCCTCTTATTTCAAGGTCATGGACAGAATCCTGAAACTCAGCCTGTGGACTTGCTCATTTCCACAAGAGAAACTAGGCAAAAGACACTAGGAGCCCAGCCCTATACAAAAGTCAGCTTAAAGCAGTTTTTCTACTGAGAGTAAAGCCAGGAAGTGCAGACAGTATGTAAGACTTTATACTCCAGAAGCCCTTGGGTTGCTTCTCACTCTCGGTCTCTCTGTCTCTGTTTTTATGGTTCACCTTTCTCTGAAGGACCCTGAAAATAGCATGGAAAATACTCGTTATTCTGTAACGAGTATCACTCAAAGGGACAGGAGTAAAACTTCCCTATTTTAAATCAGAATTGCCTCTGATAGCTCACTGCCTATAATTAGGGGAAATAACACTGGAAATTGTGTCTGGATAAAAGAACAACTTTCATCTGTCAAATCAGAAAAATTTATTCTGACAGCAACTACCAGGCAATAGCATGTCTCCTCTGCTTGGGTTAACCACTGATTCTGGTCACATATACCAAAAAAAAAAAAAAAAAAAAAAAAAAAGATTCTTAGCTTTGATTTTCTAAGAAGATGGTCCAAGGATATGATAAAAACAACACAACAGCCCCAGGGAATTTTCTTCTTCCCACAGCTGCGTGTGCTGCGTGCTGGCTGCTGGTGGGAACGGCCTTGCTGAGGCGGTGCCTGTCAGGATGAGGGCTTGGCTGCGGCCTCTCCCCTGGGCTGCTGACCCTTAGTTAGGAGACTGCCAGCGCCCACCCCCCAGAGTCCAGCCAGAAAGGAGACATGAATTACAAAATACAAGAAATACCAGGCAGTGGGCTCTGAACTGCCTGGAGAACAATTTCTAACCTAACCCAACAAGTAAAAATTGGTGATTTTGTGGAATATCCAGTTTTCCAATCAAATAACAATCTAAAAGGAGCCCAGGCAGTCCTAAGATCACACGTGGGACTCTCCAGTTCTAGTTATTTGCACGGTAACTGCTATCTTGTTTCTTCCCCCAAAAAATGTCACACATCATATCTCCCTTCCAAATTTAAACTATAAAGTATGGTTGACCTGCAGGCTGGTTCACAAGGCTCATCAGTGAGGTACTGTGATAGGTCCAATCTGGCCTTGTGACCTTCTCACAAGGTTCTGAGAGAAGGACAAAGAACTGCATATTTCCTGTATCTTTCCATAAAACAAGTAGGCTTTTCTGGGATCCCATGGAGTCAGAGCCCTCAGCTCCTGGTCTGACACCTTCCCTCCCAGGTCAGTGGCCTCCAGGGCTTCTGCACACTTTGTGGAACAAGCCCAGAGCCAGTCTGCCAAGACCTGGCAAATACAGGCTCTCAGGAAGGAGAGCAGGCTGGCTTCCTGTGGGCTAAGGGGAGAGGCCAGCAGCCCTAGATGGAGACCATTTGTTAAGGGGAAAAGACAGGCTGGACATTCAGCCCCTTCAGAGGGTTCTAGGAACAATGGGGCCACGTGTGATCGTATGGAGATAGGCCCTGGGGTGTAGGGGTGATGCTTCATGAAAGAGCACTAGCACGAGGCAGAGGAGGGAAACCACTGCCGCCGACCAGGTGGAGGTGCCCTTGGTACATACTACACAGGGCACAGCTCTGCTGCCTGGGTGGACCTAAGGCTTATGCTGGCATTTCACTGTGCAAAATTCAATGCCAAGGGCCTGAGTCCTTATCTGCAGCTGAAGGAGTCAAAGAGTTTGCTCTCACCCTCCTTGGCCAATCACCGGGGTGATCTTCACGTGTTGTTGGATGCTGTCCCCGGATTTCCGTCTGGCATAGTAAACCCCCTGCCACTCCTACATGGACAAAGAGAGCTCTTAAGATCCTTCAGCCAAGACCATGGCCACTCCCATAGACGGTCTCAGTAGATTGAGTCCAAACATTACTACATGCTTCCATTATGTTTCCCAAAACTCTACTCAAACATGGAATCCATTGAAACACTGACATGGTCACAATGCATAAAGACAAGACCACAAGGTCAGTGTCTACTTCCAGGCTGCCTGGCCTGGGTCCCAGGACACTTTACCAGTGGGCAGAATTCCTGCTCCCAGCCCTAGGGGTGCCATGGCATCAGATTTGAGAAGTCACTCTCAAAATCTTCACAACAACCTGTGTATGATATCATCATCCTTAATATACAGATAGGTAAATGAAGGCTCAGAAATCCTACCTAACTTGCTCCCATTAAGAAGCAGAGGACCTGGTTATACCTGCATCTCTTTAACCATCCCGGAAGCGCCCCCTCATCTTGCTAACACTCCAGGGGCCTCTCAGTCAAGGTGTCTCTGGGGTCACCCTGGCTTCTTGCAGCTTCCATGGCTGATGTCAATGGGAGCGTGAAGATTCCTGCTCTCTCTGGACTCTGGGGATCGAGTTGGGATAAGAGTCAGGTGACCTCACAAGGAGCCCTAGGTCACCTCCAGTATGTCTGGAAGGGAGTGGTTAACTCAACAACTGAGATCCTCTGCAGCCATTTCTTGCCCCTTCTTTCCCATAGAATGTGGCTGGAGAGTATGCACACACATTGGGATCACCAGACATGTGGCTTGATTCTTTTGGCAAAATTTCTTAGAGTAGTTTACAACATCCTATTTTCTCTTCAAGTCTCACTGCTCTAATTTTCTAAAAAATTAATTTTGGCCATCTTTATAATCTAAATTTATTTTATTCTTATTAAATGGCCCTCTATTCGATGAAGATAATGCTTATCGAACTAGTACACAGAATAGAAAGGAAGATGAAAGAAATATGTGAGGAAGCATTTGGAATGCTTAGAAGAAAGCATACAGTAGTTCCAGCTCTGAGGTACAGTGCTCCTCCTCTGGAGAGAGCCACAGAGGAAATCCTTCCTGCCTTGCCACCACACCGTCAGCTCCCTGGCCACAGTGGAGCACCATGGGGGACAAGCAGGGCATGGAGAAGAAAGGTACCCGTGGATATTTAGCAGTAATGAGTAAAAAGAACAGAAAGTAGATAACTGACCAAAACCTGAGCCTACCTGTCAATACTGACATTAAATCCTTTTAGTGGCCCCAACACTGATAAACTGAAAAGTCTACAGCAGTTCTCTGGGTATAACCCTGCTCAAAGACTGGTTCAATATCCTAGCAATAGCAGGTGAGATTTATTCATGCAAGGGTGATGTGTCCCTTCACAAAACCATCGGCTCCTGTGTATTATCATCATAAGCACCAGATTCACTTGAGATCTTAAATTAACTAACCCATTAGCTCCTTTTGAAAATATCAAGTATCTTTCACTTAATTACAACATTATTAAATAAATCAATCTTTTTTTTAAAGTTCAACATTTTTATTAGTTTCTCATTACTTGCTTTATTTACCAGTTCTTTATACGAACACAAAATATAAATTTAATTATATATTTTATCAGGACATCTAAGATACATATAGATAAAATCTGAGTTCTATATTTAAATATTATATTTTTATGTATACAATGCATTTGGTTCTATCAAGAGTGGTTATAAATGACCCCTAATTTTTTAAACAGTATATAATTGAATATTTTAATCATACACGAATATATAGTAATCATATTTCATAAGTCTAACAAAATGCCTTAATATGGCTTCAAAAGGATCTTGATATAAGACTGTGAAATAACTAATATCTTACCTTATACACAACATAAACTAAAGTTAAAGGAGTCAATCATAAGGATGAGAACCAGGAAGAAAAGCACTGGGGAGGAGGTTTGTGAATTGGTTTTATTGGTTTCACCCACCTTTCCCTTCTTGATGCATGTATTGATGGTGTCAAGGAGGTCTGCTCTGTTCTTGTCACTCTTGGGCAGGTCAGCGAGTTCCTTCCCTAGGAGCTCCCCTTTGTGATAGCCCATCATCCTCTCAAAGGCTGGGTTGACATACTGTGAACAGCAGGGTCACAGATCAGTGTGATGTGTAGGAATGCTGGCTGGGACACAGGAAGAATTGGCAAAAAGGTCCCCAACAACTGCTCTCTAATGCAGGTACTCTGGGCCCCTCCTTCCCTGGCCTTCTAGATTGATGACCACTTGGGAAGCCATTTATTCATTCAACTGCCATCCAAGTCCCCTGCCCCTGCAGGAAGTCAGAAGAAATTTAGGCAGGAAAAGCACAGGAAGGTCTCATCTAGCATCATAATCTCTGGTGGACCTCATTCACCATCCTCCCCTCCTTGAAATAAGGAAAATCTCAGAAGAAAATAGAAATAAAAATAGGACCTGGGACCAAGCTCAGTGATGCAGTACTTGCCTAGCATGCATGAGGCCCTAGGTTTAATCCCTAGCACTGCAAAACAAACAAGTAAGTAAACTAGAACTCAATCCATCAGGCTGTGGCTTATGGGTATTCAATCTCACATCTCCTTTCTACTTGCCACAATCTACAAATCAATGCTATGGTTGGGGCCAATACTGGTCTAATCTGAACAACAAATACAGTGAATTGGCAGGAACTGAGGATAGCTCTCTTAGAGCTGGGTGCAGGGCAGGTGAGAGGATCCCATTGTGCATTCAGAGGTCAGCAGTCCCAGAGGTCTAGATCTAGAATTTGGCAGTGGCTCTTGGAATTTAGAATTATTCTCTTAGCTGGTGCCTTGCTCCTGTCCCCATCCTCCAATTTCACTTCCTCCTGGAAGTCACAGTCACCTGATGAGAAGCCGAGAGCAGGGGACAGAATGTGGGGAAAACGTGAACATGTGGCAATTGGGTCACGGATTTCTTTGCCCACAATTTCCGTCCATCTGCTGCTTCAGAAATGTTCTCACCAACTGTAATCACTCTTGCACTTAACTTGGGGTGATCAGTCATGAACTGGGTGATGCAGTGGAGGTGTCACAGGGGTATGAAGGAGTTGGTGCCCATAAAGGAGAGGTAGGAGAGTCACTACATTGAAAGGGAGGCTTGGATTCTGAAATGAGGCCTTAAAAGAATCCCTTCCCTCAGGGAATCTCTTCCTACTACTTTTAAAGATGTACCAGCAATCTGAAATATAAAACTCAAAGCAAGACAAAGGAGGGAGAAGTAAAATAAAGAATGTTATGTGGAAGGAGGACCCTCGAATGACCCTGTGCTACAGATTCCAAGGATGAGTCATCATGGGCAGGATATTTCACCCGTGCTCTTCCTTGACACAGCACCCTTCCCAGGGTCCCCTGCCCAGTGGATTGGTTGTGTGCCCCTGTGTGTGGAAAACTCTGCAGACATTAGGTGGTGCACTTAAAACTTAGGAACAATAGCTGATATCAATCATATTTCAATTATAGTAAGTTAGAAAATAGAAGAAAAGACATCATTTTACAATAGGGAAAATATTAAATATCAGTGAATCAGTTAAGCAAGAAATATATAGACCTAGTGTGAAAAAGAATAACATGCTTCTAAGCAAGATGGCTTTATTAAGGGTGAACTGATATCGCACCAAATAAAAAATGTAGCATAAGAATTCTATCTATCTATCTATGAGATAGCCTGCAGCCATAGCCCTGTAGCATCCAATCCCGTTGGATCTCAGAAGCTAAGCAGGGTGGAGCCTGGTTAGTACTTGGATAGGAGACCACCTGGGAACACCAGGTGTTGTAGGCTTGGGAGAAGGACCCAGAAACCCACACCCAAAAATCAACCCACCATTGAAAACCCTATCAATAGCCTGTTGTATGTAGGGCCACTATGAGTAGGACACTGACTTGACGGCACCTAACAACAACAATGTGATACCTCCACTATATTACCTCTTCCAGGGATACGGGTTTGCCAACCACCAGAGGCTCTCTGTGGGATAAAGGGTTCAGTTCACTGTTCAAGTAATCATCAGTTAGCTTACAAGTGGAGAAGGTAGGCAGAGGGCAGGAGCCCGCTCAGGGTTACTGAAGTCACAATTCTGCTGCCCACTGTAAAGTAAAAGGTGCAAAGCAAGTATGTTTCATAGACAGAATTGATTGTTCAAGTCTGGACATAAATGTGGGAGATGTGCGATTTGTGCCTGGCTTTCCTGGTGGTCCAGGAGGCAAAGCATTGGAAAGATGGGCCCAAAATAGCCACCAACATGAGGAAGCCTTCCATTCCATTTCAAGGGGCAGCAAGAAAAACTAATTCTAAAAATACAGCCAAACAGGGAACCAGGCAGGAAGTCTTTGGAGTCAAAAAGAAATGGCTGCATATTTTTGGTTTCAGTGCTTACTACTGGAGCTTTCCTTGTTTAGTTCCTGGACCTTGCTGATCCTCAGTTTCCTCATCTGTACCATAGGGCAATCATGCTTCTTTCATAGTGTACTGAACAGAAATGAGGTAACCAAAAAAATGCAGATGGCAGAGCCAAGGCATGGTGGGCTACTGGCGTTCTTGATCTGGTATGAAAACAAGGAATATCTGTGTGTGCACTGGGGAGCTTCATAGGAGGCAAAGGGATGCTCCTGCAACATGGGTGATGGTGTTTGAACACTGTCCTTAGTGCCCTACTAATGATAACAAATGCTTCTCACACGTAGCAACACTGCAAATCAGCTGTAGGCAGGCCAGGGCCAATCAGTGAAGCAGCTACATGTCAGAGTTGTTTTCTTTTGTTTTGCTTTGTTTCCAGTACTGGGGATTGAACCCAGGGCCTTACATATGCTAGGCAAGTGCTCTACAATAGAGATGAACTTCCAGCCCTTTTAAAATTTTTTCTTATTTTGAGACAAGATCTAAGTTGTGTAGACTGTCTCTGGCCTTGAACTAGGGATCCTCCTGCCTCAGTTTCCTGTTCCTGGGATTAGGCATGTGCCATGGTGCCTAGTCAGAGTATTCTTTAAGTGCACATAAAGGCTTGTCTACTATAAACATTTCCTTAGGAAGATGACATTAGTAGAAGAGTGTTTTACAATTAGAATATCAATTGCAGGCAAATAAATGAGTATTTTTGAAATATCCTGTTACTATAGGTATTTATCCTCCATGTGTCTGTCAGCTTGTCATGCTGTGGGGGCTTGCATGTTGCTATGATGCTGAAAGCTATGCCACTGGTATTTCAGATAGCAGGGCCACCCATGGTAGACACGTTTCAGCCCAGCATTCAGACTAAGACAAACTAGGGAGAAGGACATGGCAGCCTACTTACAAAACAACTAGCCATTGAAAACTTTATGAATAACAGAGGAGCACTGTCAAATATGTTGTTGTTGTTGTTGTTAGGTGTTGTTGAGTTGTGTCCAACTCATAGCGACCCTCATAGGGTTTTCTATGGCTGATTGTTTCGAGATTGCCTTGGGAGTGGATTGCCACATCCTTCTCCCATTTTTGTGGGGCTGGGAATCGAACCAGGGACCTCAGAGACTATAGAGCAGTGCTCTACCAATTGAGGTAAATTTCAGCCCTGCTGTCAAATATAGTGCCAGAAAATGAGCTCCCCCAGCTGGATGGCATTGAAAAAACAACTGGGGAAAATACGCCTCCTCAAAGTAGAGACAACCTTAACGACAGAAATGAAATAAAGCTCCTAGGATCTCCTTTTCCTGATGTGGCACAGCTCAACGTGAGAATAAACATAGTGGTGGCAACACTGAGCTCAAACACAAAAAGATTGTGTGCATGGCACAGTGTTAGGTAGTGTTTTGTTCTGTTGTACATAAGGTCATTATGAGTTGGATCAGACTCAATGGCACCAAACAGTATAGGCATTTATAAGCATTTGCTCTATGCTTCTGATTTACTTCTCTGTAAATACTGTCTCGGCAGATGGCCCAAAAAATGTGTGCCATCTCTGTCAGAGAAACCACAGCTTCTGATCAGAATCAATACTTTATTCCTTATTGAATATCTACTTAGATTAGGTCTATCGGTATTCTTTACATACTTTGATTTTCCCTTCTTTGAAGAAAATGTGCTAATATGTGAGAAGTATGGGGAAGTACTTGGAAAAGAGTGGCTCCAACTTGAAAGGTTCTCTTTTGATTCTACCGATATGAAGTGTTTCTTCCCTTACCTGAATCACGTGGTCATCACTTGTTATTTCTATGGCTTCATGACAGTGGTCTAATGCTGTAAACACTGAATTACAGGCCCTAGAAGATGCAAAAGGTTCATGTTAGGTTTTCCACAAAAAACATTCACACTTCATTGGTTAATTTAACAAATTAAACAGACCTCAGATTCACTGGGACCATTATTTTTTGTTATGGCTATGGTCTGAATGTTAGTGTCCTCTTAAAATTCCTATGCTAAAATCTAAAACCCAATGGGATTAAGAAGTAGAACCTTTGGGAAGTGATGATGTCATGAAGGCTCTACTCTTATGAGTGGGATTAGTGCCATTATTAAAGGCTCAGTGAGCCCCCCTGCTCCTTCTGCCATTTGAGGATGCAGGAAGGCGCTATCATGAGGAGCAAGTACTCACTAGACACTGAATCTGCTGACATCTTGATCTCCAGTGTCCCAGCCTCCAGAACTGAGTAATAAATTTTTGTTATTTATAAATTACCCAGCTTAAAGTACAGTGTTACAGCAGCCCAAAAGACTAAGACAGTTATTAATAGTTTGGGAAAAACAAACTTGACTTTCAAACTACATGTATAAACAATAGCATATATATCTGTGTGTATGATTTAAAAAGAAGAACTATAATTTGGCAAAATCACAATGGCCTACTTGTGTGCCAAATGAAACTTCAAAACTGACACTAGAGAATGGAGATGCAGATGAGACTGTCTTGTAAGCCCTATGTGTTCTATGTGAATGATGTTCCATTTCCTTCCATTTGTGGCCACAGGAAAGGTCAACTCTCCATCAGTGAGGGTAATCCAAGTGGGTCCGAATGGGCTCGGAGGTATTCTGGCCTTTTGCAACAGACACAGGAAAAAATTTTTTTTCACTTTTCTTACTTTTGTGATGTTACTTTGCTCAAAGCCTACCCAATGGTTGTACCTGCATGGTCTTCCAGGGGGCAGTTTCCTTGGTGACCCTCCCACTGTATCTGAGCATATTTGAAATAAGGCTCTCAAATTATGGTTATAATTTTAGCTAACTTCCAAATTTAGAGCAACTCCAAATACAGCATGCTATGTACTATCCAACACAGCAAGTATGTAGTTAGAGCTGCTATTTGTACTGACTGTCTAAAGAATCCCAGTAAAGGCTTTCTGACACATTACAGAGAGAAAAAAAAGAAAAATGTGGATTTACTGGATTGAAATTTCTTCTTATAAAACAAATTCTTACGTTATTTTTTCCACTCATCAAGGGAATCTGACTTTGTTGCTTTGTTTTGATCTGTTTACAAAGACAAAAGCAGAAATCACTGGGTGAAATCTGACTTTGTATTTTTCCACTTGTGGGATCTTGGGTAAGGTTTTGTTTTTGTTGGCCCTTCGTTTCCTAATCAATAAAATGAATATGATAACCTATTTTTCACAAGATTTTGTAATGATCAGAAGAGATGGTTTATGCATGGCATTTCTCGAAGTGCTTGGGACTATAAATTATAAGTATTCAATATGTAGTAGCTGTTATTCTTTAGAAGAGCACAGAGTAATATTTCTTTGTTCTCTAAGGTTTTCAAAGAAAATCTTTGGTGAAAAGAAAAATGAATCATAACCTATCTTTTCTCATGAGTATACCTGAAATGTCAAACCAAGAGCTGCATTCAATAAAAACAAGGTAACATGCACGCAGAGAAAAGGATTTTAGCCCACTGACAGATAGTATTACTATAGCTGCAGAGATGAAGGTATATGCATGTGAGGGTAAGTAACACATGGGTGAGCAGGGTAGAGAGGAGGAACCGTCTTGACTGGACAGACATTTTTGAGCAGAGAGGTCCATTTCCTTATTTTGATTGCTTCTACATACTTAACTGGAAACGTATACTGTCCTAGTAACATCACTGCATTTGCAAACATGGTCATTTAAAATAAGAAAAAAGAATAAGAGAGGATGTTAAGATTGGTGCCAATGTTATCACTGCACTGCCTCTTGAGAAGCAAGTAAGAACCAGTCTTATCAAAAGCACTTTCTAGGCACCTGGTCCAGAATGGGCTCAGCTCCACAGGAAAGCAGATCCAAGCAGCAGCTACCTTTCAGAAGTTATGCACGGAGAAGCACAGTCTATGTAGGCTAATTTGTCAACTTTGAGAGCTGGATAATTAAGTTCTAATTAACACATTTTATCAAATGATAAATTCTTCTCTTGGTTAAGTGGTTTCTCTAAGGTCCTTGTATATCTCAGCTAAGTGTATAAACAGGTACTTAAGGTTATTATCATTTTATTGAGTCAAGAGGTTGCCTTTACACAAATTCTCAAATCTAACTTCCAGAATTGATCTAGTAAACATTCATTTCATGATTATCTACAAAACATAAATGTTCACTATGTATAATAGGACAAGAAAATTCTTACACCGATGGGTGACAGGAAAGTATACAAACATTTTATTTTTCCTCCCACTCTCCCCATGACAAACCTGATTGACTGCAATGTTTATTTGGGCTTTCAACCTCTTTTGGTTGATGACTCTATTTAAATAAACCTGCAGCAAAATGGGGTAATCAATTTGAGTCATGTTCCTAGAGTTTGGGAACTTAATTGCTTGTATAAATTATTTATACTCTTCAGGCAGAAGAACCTTAGCTTTATTAATTTTCTGTTCTTGAGTGCCATATAACTGCCTCTCAAATGTCTTTACTTTTTTATTCTTCAGGTTAAGGAGTTGGAAAATTGGAAAAAGAAACACAGGGAAAGCAAGGTAATGTAGGTGGGGAAACCCAGGAAGTATGGGCCATGTAACCATTTCCTCTGCACCTTCTTAAAGACCTTGAAAGTCTGGCGGGAAAAGGCAAATACTGCAGGGGTCCAGGCTGAAAGTCTGTAAGCAGTATAGTGCTATAATAAGGTACAAAAAACACCATTTTGAAAATCAGGACACCTGATTCTACCCCGGCACTGCCACCAATGTGTTGGGCAGCTGTGATCATGTTGAGAGCCTCCTGGCTCTAGTGTTTTCTTCTGTCAATTATTGCTGGGGTGGACATGTGATCTCACATATCCCTTCAAAAGGTACTTTGCTGGACTTTACCAACACACACACACACACACACACACACACACACACACTGAGGCCATCTAGAGGAGGAGTTGGGCTGGACAGGGTAGTGGCTTGTAGGGAGATGATTCTGAACACAAGTTCACATCTGAGCAGAACAAGTGGGGTGGGAAGTAGGCAAAGCAAGAAGATCATAGGCTTGCTAGTTAGTGGCACTCATCCCTGGGTAAGGATGCAGAAAAGCTCATTGTTTGAAGCACTCACAGTCCTGTGTCCACTCCAGCAACACAGTGGGCTCTGGGTAGAAACCATGTGAGGAAGAAACCTCCACACACACGTTGACCCTGAGAGAGGTAATGTTCCATGGAATACACAGTTTTGCCCGTTGGCACATTTGATTCTTTCTAAAGTTGAGGACTGGTACTGTCTTCAAATTTGGAATAAAACAAGCATGATGATTTGGGTGGAACTCCTAGACTGACTAATGATTGAAAGAATAGTTGGAGCTGAGTGAATATAAACTGATCAGCTAAAACTCCTGGTAGGTACCTAAATCATTATCTTTATCTTAGCAAAATAGGTCCTTTCATGATAATGAGGCACAAGAACATTAGAAGAAACAAATGGTCACCACTTGGCTTGGATTATCCTAGACACTCGGCAATTCATGAGTTGCTCTGTTCAGCAGAGTAATTCAGCGAATGTACATGAAAATGTGATTTTGGTCTTTTATCTTTAAAAAGTTACTCTGTATAAAGGAATTTTAAAATTAGATCACATCTTTTGTTTGACCAGATCCGACTAGTATGATTTTTTTTTCTTAGTTAAGTAAAGATGGTCACTATACATGAGGTCCTGGACAGAAGTGTCCACCTTTAACTTTAGACCTCATCTGGCGGTACAGACTGCATCCTGGCAGAGTGACGGTCATGTTACTTATTTAGCTGCAGCTGGGGGTGGGATTGCAGGAGAAAGTATTACATAATCAGACTAGAATTATTCTGGTAATGTTTAATAAAGAGCTCATTTCCCAGTCTGTAACAAATGGCACAGTCGTTTGCCTGCCTCAATGTGCAGGTGGATGCTCTAGATTTCCTTGAATACCCTAAGCTGGAGAGAGGTCATGGTCTAGATTACTGTCCCCGCCCCTATCTGCTGCACCCAGATTTGTTAAACCTGAGGAGTTTCAAACTGTGAGAATTTCCCCCAAAAGGAAGAGAATGTAGGTAAGGTCAAGGCAAAACAAGCCAAAAAGCAACAGTGTAAGCTGCTGCAGAAGGAAATAGGATATGAGAGCTAGGCAAGGCTGTCTTCCTGGGGCCACTGCCTTCCTGGGTCAAGTCCATTCAACCTTCACACTCGTCTGTATTAAGAACTTGAGCCTTTTCTTTATGACTTCAACAATGGGGCCAACTCCTCGAACCAGTTCCAGGCAATTAAGGGTGAGAAATTATAGTAGTAACACAGTGTTAGGCATTAAGACATTTGCGGAGTTCTGAATTTGATGAGACATTGAGAAGCTTTCAGCACCCTGGTCTGTAATCAGATTTTAGCAAAACAATAACCTGAAACCTTTTCTTTATGGCTTTTTGTTGACTGAGGATGCTTATTTCAAATCACCAGTCCTGCCTATGGCTCATCATGGTCAAAGTGCCCTAACTTCCTGGAGGTAGGCCCCAATTCCCACTGTGTACTGCAGAATCTGTATCAGGACATCATCTAGCATCTAACATGGACCATCACATGTACTGATGCCTAAGCAAACAGAAGCACTTGTTTGCAATAAAATGAAGGAATGGTCTGTCACAACAATAAAGTGTTGGGCTGTTCGTTTTTTACTATAGGTAATACATAGTTAAACCAAATCTTTCATTTCTGATTTTGTTTATTGTAAAATACCTAAAACAAAAGTACTAAGTCTTTTTAGCCCCAGTTAAAAGCAATAGAGACCCTCAGGAATAAAAACAATGAGTCTACATTATTAAAAAGCATAAATATTACAGCAAAACCAATGTGCTTTTCTAGAAAAATTCAATGTGAAGTTCTCTAAAGCTAATAAACACACAGATACAAAGAAACCAAGGCATTTAACTTACTTTAACATTCAAAAAGTCTTTGGCAATATTCTTCACCAAAACTTTGAGATTATCAGACTTCTCCAAATATCTGAATTCCCACTGGTTTGATGTTCTCATTAAATATTTTTCCATCTAAGAAAGTGCTGTTTGCCCTAACACTTTATTGCTTAAAGCACTGTTTACCAAAGTGGGGCTTTGGTAAAGGGAGCACCCAGGGGGGATCTGCTGCCAATCTATGTTGCTACTCAGGACAGAGGAGAATTAGGTTTAAAAAAGGTTTTGTCACCTTTGAGTGCAAAATAAGTAATTAAGATAAGAAGCGTAATCACTCCAGGGTGATGCTATCTTGCTTATTTTGCATGGGCACGGGACTACCAGGTACCTCTCAGTAGCCAGAGAGAAGCCATGCAGGTATTTCCTGCAGGGTGCCAGGAAGCTGCTGGGGACTGGCCCTCCCAGGAGTGGTGATGAGCGTCCTCCTGCCCAGGCTTTCTAGTTTGAACAGTGGAGGCTGAAGAATCAGGGTCCTGACAGCAAGCAAAAGCAGAGCCTGACCCAAACCAGGCAGCTTAGGACCCCAGTAGTCCACGAGAGCCCAGAAGCAGAGCACAAGAGTGCCCAGTGACTGGCCAGCAGCAGGTACTGAGAGAATCCCACCAGGACCTGGGCACTATTAAGAAATCTGCTCTCACTGCTGTCCCTTAAAATACAATATGTCTACAAAGAGAACTAATAACTCTATCTTGAAGATACTTCATGTACATGAAGGCCACAAACAGACTTCATGAAATCGCTACATAGCAATTACTATGGTTAGCATAGTGAATGTACCCATTGGTTTGCCCCTACAGTAACAATCCAAGTAGGTTAGAAGTACAAAGTAATCTTCAAAGACTATTCTTAATCTCGATGTCATCATGTAAAAATTAAACAGGATTTTTCCTAGGTCATGATTTTAAAATTGCTGTAAATAGCACAAAATACTGTGAAAAGAAGACATGCTTTCAATTTATTTAATTATTTCAAGGGGTTCCAAGTTTAGATACTGCATGGGGCCAGCTGCCATGACCTGTTTAACAGTTTCAAAATTCCTGAGACTCAACTATGAACCTGTGAACATCAGTCTGTTGAAAGATAAGATGTTCTAAAGAATTATTAATGCCATGGTACTGCTTTATTTTGCTACATACCGTAATTTGAACTGTGAGCGAACTTCTCCATGTTCTATTTGAATCAGTTCATTATAGCAAGCAATTATGCTGCTATTCTCCATAAATCTCTGAAAAGAAAGCAAAGATAATATATAATACATCTCCAATTATTTCTTAGAGAGTCAAATAGAAGAACTTAACAGTTGTTCCTTCCCCCAGGTAACTCTGTTATGTAAGACACCTAGCAGGTAGTATGAGATAGAAAAGTTGTCAAGGAGTTTGAAATGCTTGTTTAAATACACGAGAAGCAGCAGAGAAGATAATATGTACATTTAGTTTCCTTTGTAACAAAGACAGGGTAAGTGGCATTGTAAATTGTTGTTGTTAGGTGCTGTGGAGTCAGCGTCAGACTCCTAGTGACCCTATGTACAATAGGTGAAATACTACTGTTAGTGATTCTCTGCTGTTCATAGGGTTTTCAATGGCAGATCGGTTTTGGGGAGTGGGTTGTCAGGTCCTTCTCCCAAGCCTGTAGCACCTGGTGTTCCTAGGCTGTCTCCCACCCAAGTACTGACCAGGCCCGACCCTGCTTGGGGTCCAATATCTGACGGGATCAGACACCACAATGGTATGGCTGCAGGTGTCATTATAAATAGTCACAGAAAAACACACAAGGGCACAGAATGTCTACCCCTTGTATTAATTACCAAAACTTTTTGGCTTCATGTTATATTAATAAAAATCATCTGAAACCCAACAGTCAGTGTGCAACATGTTAGCAACTAACTTTCTGGGAGGAGAAGCTATCCTTTGCTTCTTTCCAAATCTTCTAAGCCTAATTCAGAGCTCATTTAAAAATCAGTGAGCTCAACAATAAAACAACACAATGAAAAATTGGGCAAAGCAATAAATACATGAAAAAATGCTCAACAAATTTACGCATCAAGGGAATGCAAATCAAAACTACATCAAGATTCCATCTCACCCCAATCAGAATGGCTTGTTGTTGTTGTTAGGTGCCATCCAGTCAAGTCTGACTCATAGTGACCCTATGTATAGCAGATCAAAACATTTCCCAATTCTGTGCCAGGCACACAGTCTTATTTATGTTTAATACCACTGTTGCAGACACTGTGTCAATCCATCAGGTGGAGGGTTTTCCTTTTTTCACTGACCTGCCACTCTCCCAAACATGATGTCTTTCTCCAGGGATTGATCTCTCCTGACTACATGTCCAAAATATGTACGATGTAGTCTGGCCATTCTTGCTTCCAAGGAGCAATCTGGTTGCACTTCTTCTAGGACAGATCTGTTGGTTCTTTTGGCAGTCCATGGTATATTCAATAGATGTATCCAGCACCATAATTCAAAAGCATCAATTCTTTTCCTGTCTCCCTTGTTCAATGAATCAGAATGGCTAGCATCAACAAAAAAACCTCACTGCTGGTGGGAATGTAAATTAGTGTAGATACCATGGAAATCCATACAGAGGTGTCTCAAAAGACTGAAAGAACTTCCATAAGATCAGGCCATACCACTTTTGAGTATAGACCCAGAAGAATTAAAACCAGATTACTACAGATATACCTGCATACCCATGTTTACTGTAGCCCTATTCACTACAGCCAAATTATGGAACTAGCCTAGGTGTCCATCAATAGATGAATGGATAAAGAATATATGGCATATAGACAAAATGGAGTTTTAGTCAACCATAAAGAAGAATGAAATTATGTCATTTGCAGGAAAATGGATGAAGCTAATCATCATGTTAAGTAAAATAAGCCAGACACAGAAAGACAAATGTTGCATGTTTTCATTTATATATAGAATCTAGGGGTGGGGAGGAAGACTTGAAACTAAACAGGGAAATTCTAGGGATATAGAGGGAAAAGAGAAAAGGGGGAGAGGGACATAAAACATAATGGAGGGAGTGAATATGCTCAAAGCACATTGTATATACAGAAATGTCATAATGAAACCCCTTACTTTATACAATGTTGTTGTCAGGTGCCACTGAGTCATGTCTAACAGAGACCCTATGTACAACAGAATGAAACACTACCTGACACTGAGCCATGTGTGGCACTATGTCAGTGCTTCTCTGCTATTCATAGGGTTTTTGATGGCTGATTGTTTTAGGAGTGGGCTTCTAGATTCTTTTCTCAAGATATAGCACCTGGTATTTCCCACGTGGTCTCCCATCCAAGGACTAACCAGGCCCGATGCTGTTTAGCTTCTGAGCTCAGGCAGGATCACATATGGTAAGATAAAATGAAAAATTGGGCAAATGACTTGAGTAGAGATTTCTCAAATAAATCATAAAAGGTAAAAAGATAACCAGAATTCCAAAGTATTCCAAACTATCTAGGAACCTATCTTCTTCTCAGGTAGTTACATAGGTAGAAGGGGAGAATACTAGGCCCTACCAAAAGATAGGGCTGGAATTTAGCTCAGTTGGTAGAGCACCAGTCTGCAGTCTCTGAGGTCCCGAGTTCGATTCCCAGCACCACAAAAATGGGAGAAGGATGTGGCAACCCACTCCCGAGGCAATCTCGAAACAATCAGCCACTGAAAACCCTATAAGGGTCGCTATGAGTCAAACATGACTCGATGGCACCTAACAACAACTAATAGATATATTTCTTAGAGTTCCTTCAACTAAGTTGGCCAGCAAAAGAATCAGTTTCTCTCTCATTCCTGTCTTACACACACACACACACACACACACACACACACACACACACACACACTTCCACACATTGGAAATAGATGGGTCTCTCTGATGAATGGCTTCAAAACTCTGACTTTCCGTGGGCTTCTGGCCTCCTACTATTCCACTTGGAAGTTGGAAAGGGATAAGGAAAGAGGAGAAGCCATAAATATACAGAGAAGAGAAATACTTTCTCTTTTATTTATAAAGCAAAGTTAAATAAGGGTTGGTTCAACCTGAGCTTTTAGATGAGTGAAACTATCTCAGCCAATAAAAGAGCTCTAAGAGTTGTTAGCTGATACTTTGTAGAAACATTTAAAAATTCTATAATAAAGTAAGTTTTGATAATGTAATGATTGTAGTTAGCAGATTTCCTGACTATGTTGTTGTCAGGTGCCATTGAGTTGGGTCCCACTCATGGTGACCTTATGCCCAAGAGAACAAAACACTTCCCAATTCTGTGCCTTATTTATGTTTAAGCCCATTGTTGCAGACACTGTCAATCCATCTAGTTGAGGGTTTTCTTTTTTTTTCATTGACCTGCCACTCTCCCAAACTTGATGTCCTTAGCCAGAGATTAGTCCCTCCTGCTTATATGTCCAAAATACCTAAGATGCAGTCTAGCCATCCTTGCTTCCAAGGACCACTCTAGTTTTACTTCTCATAGGACAGATCTGTTGGTTCTTCTGGCAGTCTATGGTATATATTCAGTATTCATCTCCAGCACCATAATTCAAAAGCATCAATTCTTCTCCTGTCTCCCTTATTCAATGCCCAGTTTTCACAAGCATATAGTGCAACTGGAAATACCACGGCATGAGTCAGGCCACCTTCATCCTCAATGTGACCTCTTCACTTTTCAATAGTTAAAGAGGTCTTTTGCAACAGCTTTTCCCAATGCAATGCATCTTTTGATTTCTTCACTGCTGCTTCTATGGGTATTGATTGTAGACCCAAGTAAAGCAAAATCTTGGACAACTTCAATCTTTTCTCCATTTATCATGAAGTTCCATACTGACCCAGTTGTAAGGATTTTCATCTTGTTGATATTGACTCGCAATCCATACTGAAGGCTGTGTTCTTTGATCTTCATCAATAAATGTTTCAAATCCTCTTCACTTT
>VMDO01005382.1:101226-112687 GCA_007922755.1 Pedetes capensis | reverse complement strand
TTTTTGCGGTATCAGGGGTTGAACCCAGGGCCTCCTGCCTGCATGCTTTGTAAGTGCTGGACCACTGAGCTACACCCTCAGCCCATTTTTTTACTTTTTTGAGACAGGGTCTCACTAAGTTATGCAGACTGCCTCTGGTCTCGAACTTGCGATCCTCCCACCTCTGCCTCCCGAGCCGCTGGGATTACAGGTGTGAACCACCACACCCGGCTCAGCCCCCATTCTGGCATCTTGAAGCAGACAGCAGGAAAATAAGAAATAAGAATTAGAGCTAGGCATGGTGGCATACCCCTGTCATCCCAGCAACTTGGGAGGTGGAGGCAGGAGGATTACAAATTCAAGGCCAGAGGCAGCCTGGGTAATTTAGTGAGGCCCTGTCTCAAGATAAGAAAAAGAGAGAGACAGAGAACCTGAGATTGCAGCACAGTGGTAGAATACTTGCAAAGTATGTGCAAAGCTCTCAGTTCAAGCCCTGAGTACCACCAAAAAAAAAAAAAAGAAAGAAAGAAAGAAAAGAAAAGAAAGAAAGAAAGAGAAAAGAAAAAATAAAAAAGAAAAAGAAAGAAAGAAGAAAAGAAAGAAAAGAAAGAAATAAGAAAAGAAAGAAAAGAAAGAAATAAGAATTAGGGAAAGGCAGTCAGGAAGAAGGAAAGTTAGGGCAGTTAGAAGAAAGGCAGTTAGGGAGGAAAAGGGAGGGAAGGGAAGGAGGAGGAAGGAAATGAGCTTTTGGATTTACCAAACCTGGATCTAACCCCCGTGCTAGGCTAAATGGGGAGAGGAGGACAGTGTGACTTTGCTTGGATCCCATGCCTTCTCTGAGCCTCAGGCTTATTAGGAGTTCTGAGGGCCCTTAAGTTTCCTCCCTTAGCTTTGCTGGATCTGTTTGGGTGAGGGGCATAGAAACTACAAAGGATATGAAAAGGAATAGGAATCCACACACCGCAGAGGCAGGACTTGGGGGTACCAGCTGTCCACCTTTCTCCCATCCCTACCCCAGACAGCTGGTGCCTCTCTCTCAGTCAGGGCTCAGTCATTTCCAGCCTCCTCAATGGAAATCTCAGAGCCTTTAATAGATCTTGTTTGGAAGGGAGCCCCTTGTGAACCCCACAGAGGCGACAACTATGGCATGAAGGAAGTAGTACAGTGTGATGTTAGCAGCATAGGTGTTAACTACAGCTTCACTTCACCACTCCTTATGATGTGACCTTGGGGATACTCCTGGCCTCCTCTGTCGATTAGCTGCCTCCACCTGTGAAATGGAATTCCTAATGGTTTGGATGGGGTGAAAGTATGCAACCCTGACACACACCTTTCTCAACTTTAAACCACTCAGTGTTTCCTTGTTCTATTCGAACAACTGCCTCCTGGTTCATGTACAGATTTCTCATGAGAGAACAATCCCTGGAGAAGGACATCATGTTTGGAAGAGTGGCAGGTCAACGCAAAAGAGGAAAACCCTCCACCAGATGGATTGACACAGTGTCTGCAACAATGGGCTTAAACATAAATAAGATTGTTTGCCTGGCACAGAATCAGCAAATGTTTCGATCTGCTGTACATAGGGTTGCTATGAGTCGGACTTGACTCGACGGCACCTAACAACAACAATGGTTCGGATGGAAATGAGTTAATAGATGTAGAAAACTTAGACAGGTGCCTGGCTTCCAGGAAGTTCTTGGCAGAGGGCAGCTGCGTTTTACGGTCCATCAGCAATGGCCTGCTTCAAGGTTGACTCAGTGACTTGCATTCACAGCACCCCAGTTAGCCTCACACAGGATGGGGAGTCAGTGATCAGATTGTTTCTCTTCTTGATTGCTGCATCATTGTGGTTCTGTAGCCTTGACCATTGATGTAACAAGGGTTTTCTTCTTTCTGAGGCTACTACGGTGTTTTATTTGTTATTAATGGCATGTTTTTATTGCTCTGTATTACCTGCCTCGCATTGTCTTCTCAGATTAAGATAATAACACCTTCAGTTAATAATACCTTATGCTTGGGGAGTTGCTTTCATCCCAACAGCTCAAAGTCTTCTGCAAACATGACCTCATTCATTCTTCCCCGCTCCCAAGACTCCCAGCCATTCATCTTCAACCAGATTCTCAGAAGCCCAAGCACTGATTAAGTGCTTCTACTTCTCAGGATCACGGATCAGGGCCAGAGCTCCGCAGCTCACTCTCCGTTTCCTGGAGTGACCTCAGCCCACAAAGCTAACCAGAACACCGATCTTTCTGGTTGAGGGGTCTTGCTCCCTGTATCTGTCTACTTTCCCTCAACTATGTCTTGCATATGGCAAGCACCAAATAAACCTTGGGGGAAAATGGCCTTGATGCCTGGGGAATAACAGGTTTGGCAATCTGGGCCCTTTGTCTTCTTGGAGAGCTGGGCTGGAACTCACTAGGTAGCCCGGGCTGGCCTTGAACTTGCCATCCTCCTGTCTAAGCCTCCTGAGTGCTGGGATCACAGGTGTGCGCCACCACACCCAGCTTCAGGACGTCTTAATTAAGGCCTGGGGACTCTAAGGTATGTTCTCCTGCAGCCAGCTATGTCTCTACCTGGGTAGACCCTCCTGCTACTCATGGCCCTGGCATGTCTGGCACCTGTACGTACTTGTGGAAACCCGGAGCTGCACAATAACAGTACTTCCTTGTTCTGGGGAAGCTTGTGCCTGAGCTCCCTGGCAGCGTAAGCTACTGGATGCTCACTTTTGCTTTCACCTTGCAATTACTGCAAGAGAAGGGCTAGAAGCTGTACCAGTGGCCATTCTAGCTTCAGATTCTGCATCCCTGGACCCAACCAACTGAGGATGGAAAATATCCACGAAAAAAAGTGTGTCTGTACTGTTATTCTTGTTATTTCCTTAACAGTAAGTATAGCTACCATTTATTTATCATTTACATTGTGATAGGTACTAAAAGTAGTTTAGAGATTATTTAAAGAATGCAGAAGAATGTGTCTAAATAATGTGCCAACACTATACCATTTTATATAAGGGACTTGAGCATCCACAGATTTTGGTATCTTTAGGGGGGTCTTGGAACTAATCCCCCATGGATAAGGAGGGTCAACTATACTTTTCTCTCCAGCCACACACAGGGTCTTAGTCCATGAGTACCTTGGGGTGTCCAAGGGCAATGACCGTATTCCCACCTCTTCAAAACACACAAACAAGCCAAAAGACAAACTAAATGGGATTAACTCATTATAATGCCCAAAGCTGTTTTTCTTTTCTTGTGTTGGTGCTGGGGATAAATACAGGGGCCTCATGCGTGTTAGGCAAGCACTTCATCACTGAGCTATACCCATAGACACGCTTTTGATCTGTGTGTAAACATTGCTGGTAATCTTTTCATTATTTATATACTTAAAAAAATACAGTTAAGTTTCTTAGATGGACAGCTTAAAGTAAAAATAGAACAATGCCTTGCTCTGTTCTTATTAGCCTCCTTTTCTGCACATACTTAACTAGTTAAAATAGCCTCTTTAATTAGTAGTTTACATTAAAAAAAAAACAAGACAGTACTAAGTCTTCCTGAAACAGAAACCCTAATAGTAAATCCCTAACAATACAGTCTTCCCTATTAGGAAGGGAATGATTCTAGGCACCCCTCTGCCATACCCAAATTCTCAGATGTTCAAATCTTTTATATAAAATACCATAATATTTGGCTATAACTAGGGACAGCCTCTCATGTACTTTAGGTCATCTCTAGACTACTTATAATGCCTAATATGTAAATGCTATATAAATAGTAGGAGTACTGTTTGGGGGAGGTTCAGTTTTTTTAAAGGTTTCAATATATAGCCAGGCTGGCCTTGAACTAGCGAACCTCCTACCTCAGCTACCCCAATAATGGGATTATAAGTGTGTGCCACCATGCCCAGCAGATGTACTGTATCATTCAGAGAATAATCACAAGAAAAAAAAGTATGTGTATGCTCAAAGCTGATATAATTTGGTTTGATCTGGTTTTGGTGTTGGGGATCAAACCTAGGGCTCAGCTCATGCTAAGTATGCTCTGCCACTGACCTATCCTCCAGCCCACAATTAAAAAAAGAAAAACAAAAATTTTTTTTGAGCCGGGAGTGGTGGCACAGGCACAGCACTCAGAAGGCTGAGGCAGGAGGATCGACACAAATTTGAGGCCAGCCTTGTCTACATGGCAAGTTCCAGGTCAGCTTGTACTACATAGCGAGACTCTGTCTCAAAAACAAAACAAAACAAAATAAAAAACCAAAAAAAGTTTTTTGATCAGGGTGCCGTCATGAACACCTATAATCCCAGTGTTTTGGAAGGTTGAAGCAGGAGGAGCCAGAGATCAAGGCCAGGGTCAGTTTGTGTAACTTAGTGAGATTCTGTCTCAAAATAAAAAAAAACAAAATATAAAAAAGGGGGATCTAGAGGTACAGCTCAGTGGCAGAGCACTCACTTAGCATGTGCAAGTCCTGGGTTCAACCTCCCAATACTGCCACCAAAAAAAAAAAAAAATCTCTTTTGGCCTGTGTTGGTTGGATGTAAGAATAGAGAGGATGAATGGTATTTACCTTCCTGACTCCTGCCCTTTCACCAATCTATTTAAACTCTCAGTTCTTTCTCCACCCCCACAATTCCCATCCATAGCCCTTAAAATCAAATCCTAATCCGGAAGGTGGAATCTCAGCACATAAAAACAATTGTTGTTGTTTTGCTTTGGTTTTGGTTGTTTGAAAACAAGGTCTCAATGGGTAGCCCAGGTTGGCTTTGAGCTTGCAATTCTCCTGGCACCTCCTCCCCTGTGCTGGGATTCCAAGCATAAACCACCAGGCCTGTTGACAATTTTGGTTTTAAGCACTACAGTAGCCCGCTGGGGCTATGTGCCTGTAGTCCTGGCTACTGGAGAAGCTGAGGCTTGAGGACCCCTTGAGCCCGGGAGTTGCCCGGTAGCCTAGGCAGAATATGGAGGCACCTCTCTAAAAATAAATAAAGGACTAGGGTTGAGAGGCAGTACCTGTATAGAAACACTCATTATTTTTAAACATTAAAGGTTTAGTTAGGTCAATTAATTTAAAAGAAAAAAAAATCCTCAGCCTGGGATATTAGTCACTGAGAAAGTCACCTTTCTCCTTTGCAGTTATATTTATTGACCAAAATATTGGTTTACTTCCTTAGAGAGCAAGGTTTTTGCTTTAAAACCCTCGAAAAAGCTGGGTGCAGTGTCTCAGGCTGGTAATCTCAGCGACTCCCGAGGCGGAGGCAAGAGGATAAAAGTTCGGGCCAGAGGCAACCTGTGTAATTTAGCGAGATCCTGCCTCAAAACAAAAGTAAAAAATGAGCTGGGGGTACAGCTTAGTGGTAGAGTGCTTGCAAAGCGTTTTTGAGGCCCTAGGTTCAACCCCCCTTCAATACGGCAAAAAAACAAAAACAAAGGAAAAAGAAAAAAGTAGGAAAAGGCAGGCTGGGATTTGGCTCAGTGGGTAGAGCGCTGCGCTGCAGTCTCTGAGGTCCTGAGTTCAATTCCCAGCACCGCAAAAATGGGAGAAGGGCCTGGCAATCCACTCCCAAGGCAATCCCGAAGCACTCAGCCATTGAAAACCCTATGCGTGTCGCTATGAGTCGGATACCGACTGGACGGCACCTAACAACAACAACAAAGGAAAAGGCTGCTCTATGCTTGGGTTGAGTACTGATTAGATGTGGGAAAGGGATTCCTGGATTTCAGGAAATGTTCTGTTTGACTTGGGTACTGCTCACTTTGTGAAAAGTCTGCGAGCTGTATCGGTGAGATGACTTTCCTATATGTTTGTTGTATTTATTTTTACTTTCTCTTCTTTTTTTCTCTTTTTTGCTGCTGGGGATTGAACCCGAGGCCTCGCACTATCCATTCTATTTCAAAGTTTAAATAGCAAAAAAAGTAGGTTAGCTTGAAAGTTATTTTAAAAATTAAATACTTCTGAGTCTGGAGCAGCTGCAGAAGTTCTGTGTGTTTTCTATTTTGATCATTGTTTCTCAAGATGACCAATCTTTTAGAGGAAATGAGTCAAAGCCACTTGGTCTTGCTTTTCCAGCTGAGCATGTTCAGTTTCAATGAAGTAATGAATGAACTTGGCCGCACCACCCCCTAGCCTACAACAGCAAACAGAGGAGCCTCCACCAATCAGCAGGCACTCAAGGTTTTCAAGTTGAGTTCAAACAGGCCCAGGGTAGGCCAATCAGAGCGCGAGGCCCCGCCCCCAGGGCCTGGCTGCCGCCAATCACGAGCCCGTACGAGCCAAAACACAGCGGCCGGCCAATGCCAGGGCGCCCCACGGCGCCGAGTTCCGCCAATGGGCGCGGCCGTCCGAAAAGAGCAACAGAGCCGCCCCGCCGGCCGCAGGATTCGAATAGAACGTCAGTCTGGGAGCCGGGTGCCGGCCGCTCGGCGCGCCAGCCAATCAGCGGCGGCCGCTCGAAGCCCCCGAACGTTGGGACACCCCGGCCCCGCCCCGCGCTGTTGTTTGTGGTGTCGCCGGACCGGGCAGCGGGAGCCGAACCACAACACTCGCCAGGCGGCGGCAGCGGCGGCGGCGAGCGCGAGGGAGCGCAGGGCGGCCTCCCGCGGCCGCCGAGCCCCAGACTCCTGTGGCCAGAGCGGCCGGGCCTCTCGTCGCGCCATGTCGGTGAACATGGACGAGCTACGGCACCAGGTCATGATCAACCAGTTCGTGCTGGCCGCGGGCTGCGCGGCCGACCAGGCGAAGCAGCTGCTGCAGGCAGCGCACTGGCAGTTCGAGGTGCGCGCGGGGCCGGATCGGGGCCGGGGGACTGGGGAGCGCGCGGCGGGCGTCGGGGCATCGCCCGCGCGGGCCGGGGAGGCCGGGGGACGGCCGCGCTGACTTCCCGCGCTCCGCGTTTGTCCGCAGACCGCCCTGAGCACGTTCTTCCAGGAGACCAACATTCCCAACGCGCACCACCACCCGCAGATGGTAAGCGTCGCGGGGAGGGCGCGGGCCGGGGCCGCTGTCAGGCGCGGCGGTGACAGCCATGTTGCCGGGGAGCGCCGCGCCGCGAATGTAAACAAAGAGCCAAAATGTCTTCCAGGAAAGAGCGCTCCTGGGCCGGCGCCTGCTCGCCGAACTTTGGGACCCGCCTCCGGGCGGCTGGATCCGGGCCCGAGGCCTTGCGCCCGGAGCTGTTCCCCCCGGGGGTGGGGGTGGGGCGGGCAGGCAGGGGCGCCGGAGGTGGGGGACTGGGAAGAAGGACAGATGGCCTCAGGGCAAGCCGGGGCTCGGGAGCCCGGTAGCAGGCTGTGGAGACGCGGGTCGGATGATACCCAGTCACCTGGGGAGCTCAGGGGGAGCGAGGCTGAGAATTGGGGTGTTTGGGTTTGGGGGGAGCTCCTTTTGCTCTTGCGTGCAACCCCCTCCCCCAGCCCCCAGCGCTGCAGGAAGCAGGGAAGGGATAAATCCACCCTGGCTCAGGAAGCCCGACTTTACTCACTAAGGTATGCTGGCCCTTGTAAAGCCCAAGGGAACATCCCCTGTGCAGGGGACGGACAGATTTTCACCCAAGATAAAGCCAAGAATTGGCCTTTAATCTCTGTATGTTAAGGGACATATGGTCCAGGAAACAGAAGTAGCTCAGGGCTGGATTTGTTTTCTTCTCTTTCCAACCTGGCCCCGGGCCCAAGCCTTTGCCCTCCTGGCCAGGGGGACCCTGCTGTCTTGAGGCCCAGGACATCCCTTCTCCACTCTGGTTACCTATTAGCCTTGATGGGGCTGGAGGGCCTGAGCTCAGTGACCAGGACTGTAAAATATTCTCCGGGGGATCTGCTGTGGCTTCTAGGGTGCATTTTTGGCATTTTTCACTTGGGTGTCCTTGCTGATGGCTCTCTCCAGGGCAGAGGCTGCACAAGGCTCTGCTGTGTCTCTTGTCCTTGGCCCTTTGGTTTCATCTAGTCACAATGGAAAAGTAGAGGGCTCTGCCTTGGCTTTTTAAATTAGCTTTGCTCAGAATGGCTCATGCTACCTGTGAATCCACCAAGAATGGTTCTTGGCTTAAGATGGAAGAATGGTGTGGGCTGCGGGGCCATGACAGCTGAGGCTGGGCTCTTACTAAGATCAGGAGGGGTTCATCTCCAGGAGATCCCTCCCTAGCATCCGGCTGTGGAAGCCACTGATCCTGGAATCCCCACCCTCTCCCCCCTCAAAAGATCCTTGAGGTTTGTTCCTGCCGACTGGCTGCTCTGAAAAAGCACAGCCATTCTGAGGGGCCAGGAACAGGGCAGCTCACAGGGCCTGGCCAGGACTGGTGTCCTGTTTGGTTTTTCTTTCCCCACTTCTCTGCAAAGCCCAGGAGGATTGGAATCCCCTTTGGAACCTTCTCTTGGAAGAGGCGGCAGGTTTTGTAATAGACGTTATAATCAGACTGTCCATCAGTGACAGGTCCTGGGTGCTTCATGAGCACAATGGAGAACACTATCCCAGCACTCAGAGTTGGCAGTTTCTTGAGACAAAATAAAGGAAAAAGTTAAATGAAACACTAGAGACCCGGCACCACAAAATGGCTGTACCAGAAATGACCCAGGCATGAGTAACTGATAAGTGATTGTCCCGTACAGTGCCACAATTGGCGGAAGCTTCCCAGGTGATAAGAAAGGGTCCCCAGTTGGATCTGGAGGGGCTGAAGGAGAAGGGCAGCGCAGATGGGAAGCAGGAGGACTTGGGCCTTGCCAGGGACGGGGGTTCCTTGTGAGCCGAGGAGGGAGCTTTAGAGGATCTGGTCCAAGCCCAGAGCAGAGAGACGCTCCAGAGAGGTGCAGGGACCTGCCCAAGCTCACCCAGGCAGGCAGGCAGGCACAGGCCCTGCTAGCCATGCAGGCCGTTCGCTGGAGCCAGGTGACTGCTGGGGGAGACAGGCCTCACTGGCTTGGGGAACTGGGGAAGTCGGTCACGCTGCTGTGATGCAATTGCCCCCCCACCCCCATTCATTGTTTCCTGCTGCCGAGAAGTCAGCCCTGTGGAGGGAGGGCAGAGAGTCTGTAGGGGAGGAGGGAAGGGCCTGGGTGGGGCCAGACCTCTGTCCGAGTCCTTTGGCCTCCCCTGAGGGCCCTTGGGAAGACATGGTCTGAGCTGCCTGGGAGCTGATGTATCTGATCTCAGTGAACCGGGTGGGGTGGACGTCACCCCCAGTTTCTGGCCTTGGTTTAACTGGGGAGCTCTGCACACTCCCTCCTTCAAGGTGAAGTCCTAGAGTCTTACCTCCCTAGCCCTGTGCCTGGGGGAGGGGCTGGTGTTGCTAAAATTAGGAGAAACTCAGAGGACTCCCATGGCTTCCTGGGAAAGTGAGAAGTGGCTTTGAGGTCAGCACCAGCTTGTGTAGGTCTTATTGTCTGGGCTGCCTGGTCCCACTTCTAGTACAGACCCCCGGGGCAGCGGCAGAAAGCCGCACTTAGGGGACTGCTTGGAACTGCCCCCTGGAAGAGGGCCGGGAAGAGCTGCAGGGACTGAGAATGTCCAGTCTCTGGTCTAGGGCAGGCTGGCAGCACTGGGCTCAAGGTTCCAGACACAGGGAGCTGACATGGCCGGATGTTGTCCTGGGAGCCCAGGCCTGAAGCTGTACTTGACTCATGACTACAGAGCCTGGACTGCACATCTGGGAGCCTGGGAATTCCATCTTCTCAACTTGTATCTGATCTTGGTACATTTTCAGCCATGACTTGACCTCTGGCCCTCAGTTTCCTCATTTATAACAAGCACAGAATAATTCAGCCAGCCAGGCCTCCTTGTGCGAAGATGGAGGAAGCCGGGGCACCCAGGCCTGATGGCTGCGAATGTGGAATAGACCCAAGCCCAAGGAGGTGCAGCTTTGTTGTGGCTGCCATCAGAGGGCAACCCTCTATCTGGCCACTCTGCCTTGCCCAGCACCCTGAGGATATCTGAGGGAGCCAGATGGCTTTAGCCCTCAGAGGTGCTGGGCGGTGGTGTCCCGGGCTACTCCTTGTCCTTTCGCTTTGATTTGACACCTTGACCTGGGGGTGGAATTAACCATTTATTTCTCATCTCCCCCTCTCCCCACATCATTTCCAGGCCACTTCTGGCTTGGAAGCAGTTAGGGTCCACCCTATTTTTGGTCTCCATTGGCTCTGGAGGGCCAGTGCTTCTGGCCTGTGGAGGCTGCAGGCCCCAGGCCGGCCGCATCCCCACACCCATGTTCTCTCCCCACAGATGTGTACTCCCAGCAACACGCCGGCCACACCGCCCAACTTCCCTGACGCCCTGGCCATGTTCTCCAAGCTTCGCGCCTCTGAGGGCCTGCAGAACGGCAACAGCCCCATGACGGCCGTGGCCTGCTCCCCGCCGGCAAACTTCAGCCCCTTCTGGGCTTCCTCCCCACCCAGCCACCAGGCGCCCTGGATCCCGCCCTCCTCCCCCACCTCCTTCCACCGCCTCCACTGCCCACAGCCCACGTGGCCCCCCGGAGCACAGCAGGGGGGCACCCAGCAGAAAGCCATGGCAGCGATGGACGGCCAGAGATGAGACTGGGGGCCCGCCAGGCACTGGGCTGCAGCAGGGGGCAAGTCCAGGGTTGTGGGGACACAGCAAGGCCGGGGCGGGGGGAGCTCGAGCGGGTGGGGGGGTTTCCTGAAGATCGCACTGGAAGATTTTATAGAAGAATTTTTGTGGGTGGGGGGACAGTAAGCGTCCTGGGCCGCTTGGGTCCCTCAGGAGCTTCTCTCTGGGCAAGTTTTCTTCTCTTTTTAATATATAACTATAATATATATGAAGATATAAATATAGCTAATGTATGTGGGAGTGGGGCCTGCCCCCCTGGGGGTGCTGGGGGTCAGAGAGGAAGGGCTTCAAGAATCCTTCTTGTGCCAGCACCCTTTATTCCACCCTAGTCTCGGGGCAGGGCACAGGGGTGCATCACAGCAGATGGGATGGTTTCGAAGTCAGAACAAGCCTTCTGTTCCTGGAGGGAAGCCACTTAGGGGCTGCAGAGGGTCCCAGAAAGGCCCTCTTGCCATCACAGGGCTCCCTCCAGCCCTGTCGCTGCTGTACCCAGAATTCCTCCCACCTCATCTTTGCCACCCCTGGGTGCTGGTTGTGGCTCTTAGTGGCTCTGTACCTGTTATCACCCCTGTCCCCAGCTAGGTGTGCAAGGTTCAGAGGACTGGAGTTGGCTTGGGTCGAAGGCCAGCCTCTGAGGAGGGGGGGCTTTGACTGTCCGGAGCCTCACTGTCCCACAGGCGCCCAGCCTCTCCCCATGAATGTCTAGGGCCAGGGAGACGCACACGGGAGAGCCTGCCTTTGGGGTGAGTTGCTAAATC
This sequence comes from Pedetes capensis, assembly GCA_007922755.1. NCBI lineage: Eukaryota > Metazoa > Chordata > Mammalia > Rodentia > Pedetidae > Pedetes > Pedetes capensis. Next base: position 101,402 of record VMDO01005382.1, on the reverse strand, counting down.
AGAATCGCATCTCACCAGGGTGAAATTTTAATTTAAAAATGTAAAAGAGACTTTTCTAACTTCCCTGGTTTGTGGTGCTTTTATTTGCCGTGATAGGAAAAACTGTGTCTTGGGGAAGCAGTGGGAAGGAGATGGCAGGGGCTTCGGCTGTGCTGTGGTTGGGGGGGGGGGGGGGG
>VMDO01005382.1:7692-101126 GCA_007922755.1 Pedetes capensis | reverse complement strand
TCTGCCATGGGGAAGCTGCCCTTCCCACCCGGTGGCCTCCCCATGGCTGCCTCCCCCAGTTCCATCTCAGCTTTCCCTGCGGGAGCCTCAGAAACAGGGTGGGTTCCTAAAGGGACTTGGCATGTGTTCCCTGGGGGCAGTGCTGGCAGTGCTGGGTGAGCGCAGCACTCCTTTCTCATTGTCCTCCAGCAGGGTGTCAGGTGAGGAACCTGCTCACCTGGCCAGGTGGCTGGGACCCCTCCTGGAGCCCTGCCCCTCACCTCCCGTGGCCTGGGAGGGACCCTGTGCTGCAGGAGCTCAGGACCCAGGCTGTGGTGTGAGGGCTGGAGGTCGGGGCCCGAAGTGAAGTGAAACTTGAGGGGGCCCAGCCAGGTGGCCACCCCACCCTGCCTGCCATCCCATCTTGCCTCTGGGCCTTCTGGCATCTGCGCACCCTTGTTGGGGCACCCCCTCCTCTAGTGGAGCAGAACAGTGGGCCCAGCCACCCTGTCCCCCGCATGTGACATGTGGCTGTGCATGGAAGCAGGCTGTGCCCTTTCGGTTTTGTTTCCTACTTGGAAGCCCCTGAGACTCCGCCCGGCCTCACCCAGGCCCCTGCGCCTGTGTTTTCCCAGGCTGGAAGGGGAACCCCCTGGCAGATGTGGGCGGTGAGGCTGCTGGGACCTGGGCCGGGGTCCACCCAGGTGTGGGGCCAGCCTGGGGAGAGGGTGCGGCAGCCATGCCCAGGTGTGGAATGGTGGGGGCTGGCCTGGGCAGCTCTGGGAATGTGGGTCCTGGTCTCCTTGTGGGTGTGGGGCAAAGCCTGGGCAAGGAGGGTTGGCCTGCTCCTCCCTGGCAAGCCTTCAGATTTGGCTTCGGGAGCAGAGAAACTGAGCTGGCCTTTTGACATTTCACTGCCAGGGTGGGGCCTAGGTGAGAGAAACAGGAGCTGAGGGTGCTGGGCAGGGGCAGAGGGTGGCTTTGGCTCTGCTTCCTGCCCAGAGAAAAGGGCAGCGAGCTGGGGGACCCGCTGTGGCCCCCTGCCTGAGTGGCTCCTCCTGTCCAGCTGCAAGCATTATGTGGTTACATAAAGATTCACAAGATCTCAGCAGACCAGGGAGGGAGGGGAAAGACGCCTCCAGGGAGTGCTTCACCCCCGCAACACCTCAGGCCGAGCCACCTGCACCCCGTGCCAGGCCAGGGGCGAGAAACCACTTTCCTGTGTGATCGTCACCCTCTTCTCACACCCCAAAGTGAGCCTCTTGCCCCATGTCCCTTTCCCAGGTGAGAGGGGGTGATGGGAACTGGGGGTAAGGGGAGCCCCTATCTTCTACTCGGAGCACTTCATGACCTGAGGGGAAGAGGCCTGAGGCAGTCACCGCTTTGATGATTCGGAGCTTCCTAGGCCCCAAGTAGAGGTGGCCCTCCTGTCCCTTGGGGGTTCCCCAGAATCTGGCTGGGGGCTCTTCCTTGCAGTCGCTGTCCTCTCTACCTGCCCAGACTTTGAGCATAAAGGATTTAGGGACATCTCTGAGGCCTGCCTGCAAGTTTGGGACTGGTATGGAGGTCAGCAAGTTGGACTGCGGAGCTAGCTGGGCAGGGCAGGGCTTGGCCTTGCACAGGTGGGAGTCACACCCCAGGCCCCCTGTTCTCCTTGCTGGGCGCCAGCTCCTTCGCGAGGGGCTGGCCCGTGGGCCTGGCTGACTGCAGTGGGCCAGCTGGGAAGAGACCTCTGAGTGAGGGGAACGAGATCCTACCCAATGGATACTTCTGGCTGGTGGCATTAGTTCCTTGGGACCCGTGTGGGCAGCAGCAGGCAGCTGCCCCTTCAAGTACAGCTCGTACATGGACACCATGGGTCCTAGCTTACCCAGAGTGCCCCAGGCCAGCCCCCCAGACTAAAAGGCAGTGCTACGGCCAGAAGGAGCACAGGCCAGCTGCAGTCAGAGAGCTGACGGGGTGTGACGGACCCAGCCTGTCCCCCAGACCCAGGTCTAGGGTCTGGCCCAAGCCGTCCTCCCTGCCCCGGGGCCCGTGTTCAGCCTTCCAGGAGCCCCAGCACCCTCAGGAACCAGGTCGTGGTGGTGGGGGGTGCATACTGGAGGTTGAATTCTCAGACTACAGAGTAGATCTGCTCTCTGAGAAGGGTGGCCGTGTGGGCCTGGGGTTGGCCTGGGGCCGGGAGCCTGGAGCCGGGCCAGTGGCAGGTACCTCCCGTCACTCCAGCTTCCTGAGGCAGGACGAGCAGAGAAGCCTCTGGGATCTGAACCCTTCCTAAACATTTATTTATAGCTCTGTTCAGTGAGCCGTGGTAGACCGTGGCCCCCGGGTGGGCTCCTCCGGCCCCTCCTCCAGAGGCATGTCCATGCGCATCTCCAGCCTCGGGCTGCCCTGTGGGTGTGTTGTTTTGGTGGGGCTGGACAGGCCGGCCATGTTCGACTGGGAGAGACGCCCCTCAGAGGAGACGGGTCTGTCTTTCTCTTGCCTTGAAGAAACTGCAAAACAGGGGCTCCGTTTGCCCAGCGCCCAGGGAAATCGGGCAGCCACTGTGCAAGTACCCCTACGCACTCCAGAGCAAATAAGCTACTTAATGATCCTTGTGAATGAAAAATGAGTAAGTTAACATGCCATCCTGCAGAGGCCAGGAGTCAGCCTCTTTAGTGATGCTTCCTGTTAATACAGCCACTGTTGAGGTAACAGTCACAAATAGGCACAGGAGTTTTTCCCAAGACACCACCTCTCTTTCTCCTGCCCCTATTTTAAGTGCCCTTAGAGTAGACAGTAAAGTGCCTGGGAGAGGGGAGCTGAGCACACCAAGAAAGTCATTGAAACATTCCTCTTGGATTCCTCACTCATTCCTCTTGGTTACCAGCGCTGGCTCTGGGGCTAGACCATCTGGACTTGAACTGTAGCTCTGACACTTCCTAGCTGTGTGTTGTTGGTAGGTGCTATCAAGTCAAGTACGGCTCATAGTGACCCAATGTACAACAGAACAAAACACTCCCTGACACTGTGCCATGCCTGGCACTATGTCAGCTCCTAGGATTTTCAATGTCTGATTGTTTTGGGATTGTTTCAAGAGTGGGTTGGGTCCTTCTGTTTTTATGGCGCTGGGGATTGAACTCTGGGTCTCAGGACAGAGCAACACTCTACCAACTGAACTAAATTCCAGCCTTCCTAACTATGTGTCCTTAGGCAAGTACCCCAGCCTCTCCATGCCTTGGTCTTCTCAGCTGTAACTGGGGCTAACTTCAGTCCCTACCTGTTAGTGTGGACTATTGGCTTATGGACTAAAAGTGGTTCATATGCGGAAAATTCCTCCTAGCCTGTAAGGACCCCTCAGCGGAGGTGAGGCACCCTTACCACCATGCCCACCTCTTATTTCCCCTTCCTCCTCTGCCCCTGGCACTCACTGAATGTGGGAATGGAAGGATGTTACCCAGCACAGAGAGCTCTGGCTCTTAACCTGGGGGTAGAGGTCCCAAGGGCTCCTCAAATCTGTGATCATTTGCAGAGCACTGTGGGTGTGTGACTGTGCTGTGGGAGGAAGCTCAGCACCCTCCTTAGGCACTCACAGGGGCCCTGACTCAAAGAAGCAGTGATCCAACACCCCTTTGGTGACAGGTGAGGAAACTGAGGTCTGCCACGGAGAGAGACTAGCTTGGTCACCTGGTGGTGATCCCGCATCTTGGCCCCATGTTCTAGCAAGGGCCCAGGACCTTGAATGGCGGAACCCTGCGGCCCCTAGCTCCCTGACCTTCACACCATCTGGCTCTGCAGGGGAGACCAGGGACTCCAGGGGCTTTCCAGGCCGAGGGCAGGAGAGGGTCAGAGTGTGGGGTCTGGGGGGCCTGGGCCCCACCACCCAATCAGACCATTCAGGGTCCACAAGCCTGGTTCTGGGGAAATCTCCGTGTGTGAGAAAGAAGGACTTGGGCTTGGAGCCAGAGATGGGCACACCTGACCCCGTGGCCTCGTGTGACATGGGGACAGCCTGGCACATCCCAAGCACTAGGTAATTAGCTTTTCTCTCTGCTTCCTCCCATCCCATCCTTCAGCTCCCGGCGCTTCGTGTTTCCAGGGACATACAGTGTAAAACAGCCCGGGCTGGAAGGAGAGCCGGGGTGCCACCTGGAAGGGCAGTCCATCCTAAAGGCAGCTACCTGAGCTGTTGCCAGCCAGCATCTGAGCACTCTGCGGCCGAGAGGGCAGCTGGCCGTCATTGCTGAGGGCCTGCCGCCTGTGTACGTGGGACCGGGACGTCTTGCTCTTGGGCTTCGTCATCCCTAGAGCTGAGGAGGGCAGCGGAGGGAAGGGTCAACTTTGAGAAAGTTGAGAAAGTGAGAGCTCGCTGGGGACCGTGCAGATGGGGAGAGGGCTGCAGGCTGCTGGGCACTGCCAGGCTCTGCTGGGACCCCAGGGGTCCTTTTCAGTGTGAATTTGTGCATATGCCCCTCATAAGCCTGCCCTTCACATGCGCACCCATCCATCTATCTGTCCATCCACCCTCTGCCTCAAATTCTTAGAGGACCTGTACATATCAGCCACACACCCAGTACCTGGGGAGTTCTGGCCCAGGAGGGGAGGCAAACAGGAAGATGTGGCATGACCACAAGGCATGATGGGAAGCGATGAGCAGCACACCTTGGGCCTAGAGGACCGGCAGTGGACATTTAGGGGCCTGGAAGAGCACTAAGCAGTGGGCTCAGGACATGGACTTTGCTGAGCATGGAAGAAGAGATAGGTAGGCTTGGCCATGATGGTGCTGGGCACAGAGGCCAAGGTGGGAAAGCTCTGCCATGCCTGCCGTGATGAAGGCTGGCAAGAAAAGATGGGGCCTCTCCCTACCAGGGGATTAGCTGAAGCTAGTCTGCTGTCCTCCACCTGCAAACACCTACCTAGTGGCTTTGGAGAGTCCTCAACATTTGGAGGCAGGGGAGTAGAGAAGGAAGGCCCCAAGGGTCCAGTGGCCCAAGGCATGCCCAACCCACCAGGAGCTGGAGTTCCTGGGGACCCAAGCAAGAGCCAGAGGTGCCTCTGGGCTCCCAGGACACTCACTGTCTTTGTTCATGATGCCTGGCAGCCTCGTGTCCATCCGTCCCTTGTAAATATGTCCATCGAGGCCCAAGATATCCACCTCGTCGTGCTGTAAGAGGTGGATGGATCTCCATTATCACTGTAGCATCTAGAGTCACCCCCAGGAAGGCCCGAGGAGCAGAGCACCGGGGGCTGCTGACTCTTGGCAACAAGTGGTACTCAGGACCCTCCCTGGGGACTCTGGGCCACCCCAGGGTAGAGCAGTGAGGTGAAAGGAGACGGGAAGTGTGTTACTCTGAGGGTGGTGGTGGGAGACAGTAGGGCCTCTGGGCAGGTGGGTCTGAGTGATGTTCTTCCTCAGAAAGAGTGAGGCCCTGGGGCATGGTGTGGGGCTTAAGAAGAAGCTGCCCTGAGGCGGAAGGCTGGATGAGGTCTGGTGGTTTTTCCTAGTGACTCGGAAATCTGGGGCACATCAGGACCTTCCCCCCTGTGGCTCCCAGGCAGGGCCCGGACCTTCATGGTGATCTGGATCTCCTCGAGGGGGCACAGGCCCTGGGATGGATGCTGCAGGCGGTTGCGGCGGTAGGGGTAGGTGAGGGTGTGGCTGCCCCCGCAGCGCCGGGGCACGGTCGAGTAGGTGTAATCTGCCACATCTGGTACCCTGAGATGTAGATAGCGTCAAGTCACAAGGAGCCACGGGAATGGCACAGGGACACACCTGTGGTGGGTGGGGCTGATGGGGCAGGAGGCAGATCTCTTTGGGGGTCTCCAGGAGCCCAAGCAGGATCAGGGACAGGCAGGGAGTGAGCAGAGCAACCTTGAGGCCGCCACCCTGAGGACCGTCCAGAACACACTTGCACACACTCATTCAACACTGACACGCTCCCTCAAACCCACCACCTCAGGGACAGTGTGGTAACGAGTTTGCTCATAGGGCTCCAGGTGGTCCAGAAGCCAAGCTTGGTCAGCAGGGGACCGCATACCCCCCGGCCTCTGTCCCCCTACCGTTTGTAGCAGGGGTGACCAAGGCACTGGGCCTGCAGCAGCTCACGGATCATCTGACTGCTGGCCTTCACAGAGCCTCCAAAGTGGATCTGCACCTTCTCGATGTCCATCAGCATCTTGGAGTGCATGGTACGCAGGCGACCCACGCTCCGCTCCATCTGTGACAGGTCACCACGGGGGAAGGTGCTGCCCTGCTTGAGGCTGTGGGGCCAGGGGCGGGGGGGAGGCTCAGCCCAGGCCTGGACTTGCAGAAGCACTTCCTTGGGCTCCAGGTCCTTGTCTACAGGACCCTGTGGGGGCTGAGCTGGAGCCCGGGGAAGGTAGAGACTGGTGGGCCCTTGGCTGAGGGCTGGGGGTTGCTGGGTGGATAGGCCCCAGGGTGAGAGCCCTTTCCCAGGTATCCTTGCAGGATCAGACTTGCTGGGGAAGGTTCTCCTCAGTCAGCCCTGGCCTCTCTCTGTCACTGCACCCCTAGAAAGAGCCATCCTCCTTCCTGTGAACCTCCCTTAGGAGGCAGGAGCCCAGGGAGCCTGAGACACACCCCTTCCCAGCCACTCACTCACGGAGCCCCCCCTTGAGCTGAGCGAGGCATGCCCTCTGTGCCTGTCTACACCCAGGGCTGCTGAGCCAGCCGGAGGAGGGGAAGAGCCCCGGGGACTCTCACAGGCAGCTTCGGCCTTGGCAGAGTCCCACCAGGCTTCTCGGCAGGGACCAAGGAGGCATACTATTGCCCAGGTTCCTGACCTGCCACCCCTGGGGGTGGGGCAGGCAGCCCTCCGCTGCCATCTCCCCTCTTCCCTCCCTTTCACAGCCCTGCCCAGGACTCCACTGTCCCCTACTTGCGGCTCTGCTGGCGGACCTGCTCCAGCTCAAACACTGTGTAGGGGCGGGTGGAACGGTGCCCAGGGAGGCTCGGACCCAAAGGGGTCACAGAGATGGCCCTGGGCAGGGACAGAGAAGGGAAGTTGCAAAGTGTGAGAAATCCCACTTCTGGCTCCACCTGCCGGCCACTCCTCTGTCCCCCATCACCATCCGAAGGACCTTCCCAGCCACCCCAGGGTGGGCCCGCCGACAAAGGCCCAGGGGGGACAAGAGGTCAGGCAGGTGAGGACAGGGAGACACAGCCCTCCTGTGCCCGCCCCTGTCATGGTACCCGGCAGCAGTGGGTGGGGTGTGGGTACTCACTGTCCAGTCACAGGTGTCTCCAAGGGACGGTCACAGGAGAGGCAGTGGAAATGAGCCAAGAGCTGCCTGTCAGGAGTGAAAGGCACAGAGAGGGGTGAGAGCCAGAAGGGTTGGGCCCCTTGCAGCCAGCTCAGCCCACGGGGTGACAGTTCCCAGCCCTGCTTCCCGGGAACTCATCCGATCCTAATCATGCCCACTCCAGGCATGCTTCCCACACCTGTGGTCCTTACCCAACTGGAAGAGATCCCAGGGCAGATGGGTAACCTATGGAGGCCTCGGGTGCCCTCTTGTGGCCAAGAGTGGGATGGGACTCTTGGGCTTCACACCCTCAAAGGCCAAGTCCCCAAGGAGTAGTCTCAGCTCTGGGACTGCTGACACCTCCTTGTCCCAAAAGCCCAGCGTAGTGAACCCCAGCCCAGAGAACCTTGTACCTCCCCTACTTCATGTCTCTGCTGTCATTTGAAGGTCCTGAACTAGAAGAGTTTTACCAGCTCTAAAAATCTGTCCCTCCAAGTTTGGAACGATCCCGGGCGGGATTGTTAGTCTTGTGCTGCCGGGAGGTCCTTGTCTGGGGCCGCCCACCACACCTTCCCGGCCTCCAACAAAGCTGCTGGCTTCCCGCTGTCTTCCGGCCTCACCTCCGCATGGCAGCTGCCTCATCCGCCTGGTAGAGCGGAGAACGCTCTTTGAGCTGTTGCCGCAGGGATTTCCACCGGTCCTCCAGCAGCTGCTTCACGGGATCCAGCTCCAGGCGGTCCAGCTGGGAGGTGGGCACCAGGTGAGCTCCAGGGAGCAGGTGGCAGGGGCGGGGCCTTGCCCTGGGGAAGGCAGTGGTGTCCTATCCGTGGGGAGGGGCCTGGGCAGTGGAGAGCAGCCCGCGCTGCGGCCTCTCCTGCCTCACCTTGCTGTCCATCTCTGCCAGGAGCTTGTCTAACATCTTCTGCCAGTCCTGCTCCTGCCCACTCATCTTAGCCACCAGCTCCTGCATCATGTGGTTCAGCTGCTCTGTGGTGGCGTCAAACTGCACCCTGCTCACTTTGGATGCTAGGGCGCTCTTGTCGGCTTTCTGTGTGAGAGAGAGCCATGGCAGGGCCCTGTTCCCCCAGGCCTCGACCCCTGACTCAGAGCAGCTTCTCAAGAGCCCACTTTGCCCTGCCCACTCCATCCCCCTCAGGCTTCCAGGGGCTTCCACTTACCACATCGATCTCCATCTCCAGGTGCTCCCTGTTGGCCTTTTCCTTCTCCAGCTTCTCCAGGCCCTGGTACAGCACCTGGGGGCCCAGAGAGCGAGTAGTAAAGCACCTGCAGCTGATGGCCTAGGTGTGTGTGGGGGGAGGGGGGCAGCCTCAGCCCTGCCCCCGCCTCGCCATGGCCGCTCACGTCAATGTCCTTCTGCTTCTGCCGATGGTCCTCGATGAGGTTGCTGGTGGTGATGTTCAGCTTCTCGCACTCGCCCTGGACTTGCAGGATGGCGCTCTGCACATGGCCCAGCAGCTCCTCGTCCTGAAGAAGGGGCGAAGGCAAGGCTCTCAAAGCCAACCCCTAGGCAGCCCTTGCATAAGATGGCCTCTAGAACACCACCCGCTGGGATTTAGCTCAGTTGGTAGAGCGCCGCTCTACAGTCTCTGAGGTCCCAAGTTCGGTTCCCAGCACCTCAAAAATGGGAGAAGGACGTGGCAACCCACTCCCAAGGCAATCCTGAAAAAACAATCTGCCATTGAAAACCCTATCAGGGTCGCTATGAGTCGAAAACAACTCGATGGCACCTAACAACAACAGAACACCACCCAACAGCCCGGTGGAGTGGCACACACCTGGAATCCCAGCACTTGGGAGGCAGAGGCAGGAGGAAGGTGAGTTCAAGGCCAGGCTGGGCTACACAGTGAGACTCTGTCTTAAAATACAAAGCAAAGGCCAGGTGCAGTGGCTCACACCTGTCACCTCAGCGACCTGGGAAGTAGAGGCAGGAGGACCACAGGTTTGAGGCCAGAGGCAGCCTGAGTAACGTAGTGAGACCCTGTCTTAAGATCAAAAATAAAGAGATGGGCTGGGGGTGCGGCTCAGCGGTATGTGCTCACCCACAGGTGAGCCCACCTCAGACCCTTTCTGGCTTTTCTCAGTGGCATTCACGATTTCCCACTATGAGTTGTGTCCCCCAACAGGATGGGGGCCCCAATCCCCCACTGGCAGCAAGGGACCCAGGGGTGGTGAGCAGAGGTGAGCCAGTGAGGCTCAGAAGTGAGGTGTGGGCTTACAGCCTCCCTACCTTCCCTGACCCAAATCTGAGTTCCTGGGTCCCTGAGGCTGGACTCAAGGACTTATGGCCGTCCCTGTTTCCCCCAGCAGGACTGCCCTTCGGAGGTCACTCTAAGGGGCTAGGGAGTCGGAGTCCCTGCAGGTGTGCTCATGTGCCTGTTGCACAGAGTGCCACAGCAGGTGCCGTCACACCCACTGAGCCAGCTTTTCCAATAGTCTCCTGTCCCTTGCTGTGACCCCATGGAAAGACCAGGGGTGTCTGTGGGACCTGGCTAAAGGGCCCCACTGTGGAAAACTGATCCTCAGACCCAACTCCCACCCTGGGGAGCGCTGATGGGCCGTGGGCTCTGTGGCCTCTGGGGGGTGAGCCTCCCTGGGGCCGTGTCCAGCCGCCCTGGGAGAGGGGTGAGCAGAGACTCACCTGGCTCTGGAGCTTGGCCTTCTTGGAGGGCCGGGAGGCAGCCAGGTTGGTGACCATGTCCTGGAGCTGCTCGTAACGCTGCACCAGGATGCTGACCTGGTGGCTCAGGTCTAGACTGCAGGCTGGACATGTAGCCTCAGGGTCAATCTGGCCAGGTGACAAGCCGGTCAGCGTCTTGTGCGGGGTCATGCTCATGGACAGCAGTGTGGACGAGGAGGTCAGCATGCTCTCGATGATTGTCCTGAGCTTGTCTAACTGGGTGCAAGAGAGACATGGGGGCAGGGCAGGGAGGCAGGTCACTTCCACATCCGTCCACATGAGATTTCTAGATCTTTCTCCAGCTATTGGTCCAGAGTGAGAACATATCTCCTGTAGCTAACCCCTGAAGTGGTGTGCTCCATTAGCCAAAAACCCCACGGGCCCTGATGGCCACGGGATCCACTCCCAGCACTGTGGATGTGAACGATGGGCTTGCACATGCTCTGTCCTGCCAAGCATGCACATACTAACAGCAAGGGATGTGACAAGGGCCAGCACTGTTATAGGGCTCTCTCAGGGCCTGGGGGTGCATGCCCCTTCCCGGGAGAGTGGGGCAGCCTGGCCCCTCTGCTGCTCTCTGCATCCTGTAGTGCCAGTTTGTTACTGCTAATGATGGGTCCTGGGTAGACAGCTGATTCAAGAGCAAGCAACCTGGACTGGCCAGAGACCTGTGACTTGCTGCCTGGGTCACGAAAAAGGATGTGGCCAGCTGGCACAACTCCTCTCTTGGTTGTGGGTGATAAAACCAAAAAGACTGCAGGAGGCTGGGAGCAGTGGCTTATACCTGCAATCCCAGCAACTCGGGAAGCAGAGGAAAGAGGATCGAGAGTTCAAGGCCAGAGGCAGCCTGTGTAGCTTAGCAAGACCCTGACTCAAGCAGTGAAAAATGGGTTGAGGGTATGACTCACTGGTAGAGCACTTGCTAAGCATGTGTGAGGCCCTGGGTTCAACCCCTAAGTACTAAATAAAAAGAGACAAAAAACAAACAAACAAACTTTGCAGGGCTAGGGGTGGCCATTTGGGACTATGCTTGAGAGATAGACAAGTTGTTTGGGGGTAAAATGGAAGACAGGTGCGGGCAGGCCAGGAGGGATGGAGGAGAAGCAGGACACATGTGTACACAAAGTGAGGCACAAAACAATAGGCAGTGCCAGCCCCAGACTGCCCACTGCAGCCTGGAAGTCCTCTCTCTAGCTGGCTGCAGGCATACGCTCAACGCAGCTCCCTTTTGCCTGAGCTCACAGACTTTGCAGCTCGCCTCTACCACGGGAAGGGCCCCACTAAGGCCAGCACAGCAGATGGATATTGGGATGGAAAGGGGAGAGGCATTCTTTCTCCAGGAAAGAAAGAGCCTTTCCAGAAAAACAGGCAGCTCACTGGAGTCTTGAAGAATCCAGAACAGCTCTCTGGGTAAATTAGGGTTGGAAGGACATTCTGGAATGAACAGCCTGAGAAAACAGGAGTCTGTTCAGAGAAAGGCAGGAAGGAAAGGGGCTGAGGGGCCAGGAATGTGGAAGGCGGTGTCTCCAAGGAAGGCTGCCCAGGGAGCTGCAGCCTAGTGATGGAGCCCTTGCCTAGGAGCCCCAGGTTCCAACCCCAGCACTGCAAGAAGAGGATGTAGAAGATGAGGAGAAAATGAGGAGAAAAGTGAAGGGGGAGAAGAGAAAGAGAAGGAAGAGGAGGAGAAGGAGGAAGAAGAGGTAGAGGAGGGGGAGGAGGGGGAGGAGGAGGAGGAGAGGAAACGGCTGGGCCAACCCAGCTAGAGATGGTCTCTCTCCTCAGTTGGCCCTGGGAGGCCCCTGGGGGTTGCTAAGCTCAGACGTGAGTTTTAGGCTGGCAGGTGACTCTTGCACCTTCCGCTCCTCAAGCCCCACGTGGGAAAATCAGCTTGGAGTCCTGAAATGGCACACAGGGGTTCCTGACTGTAATGGCCTGGCGCAATGGCTCTTCCTGGCAGATCCTTCTGTGAGCACTCCTGGCTCAGACACTAAGTGGTACAGTGGGAGAAAGTCTTAGCAAGTCATATTTCAGGTGAGAGTCAGAATCCAGAACATGTAAAGATCTTTCTTTTGAGGTCCATGGGGGGTTAAACGTAGGGCCATGCACATACTTTGCAAGTGCTCTACCACTGGGCTGCACCCCCAGGCCATTTTTTATTTTTTATTCTGAGACAGAGTCTCGCTAACATACGCAGGCTGCCTCTGGCCCTGAACTCGCAATCCTCCTGCCTCTGCCTCCTGAGTTGCTGGGGTTACAGGCGTACGCCACTGTGCCTGGTTGGTTTTTGATTTATTGAGATGGACTCACTGTGTAGACCAGGCTGGCATCAAACTCCCAATGACTCTCCTGCCTCTGCCTCCTGAGCACCTGACTTGTAAAGAACTCTTACAACTCAACAATATAAAGACAAATAACTCAGTTAACAAATAGACAAAGGATCTGAATAGACATTTGTACTCCTTATCTCTACAGAGGGTGTGGATGACCAAAAAGTATGTGGAAAGCTGCTTGACATCATCAGTCATTAAGGAAATGCAAATCAAAATAATAATGAAATGCCACTTCACACCCACCAGGATGGCTCTAATTAAACAAAACAAAACAAAACAAGCTGGGTGCCATGATGCATGTCTAGAACCTCAGCTACTTGGTAGGCTGAGGCAGGAGGATCACAAGTCTGAGGCCAGAGGCAGCCTAGGCAACTCAGCAAGATCCTGTCTTAAAAAGAGGTAGCGGCAGGGGCTGCGGGTGCAGATGTAAGCCTGGAGTTTGGGGAGGCTCTTATATGTAGTAATGTCTAAGCTGGGTCAAGAAAAAAGTCAAGGGAGAAAAGTGAAGTATGGCTCCATGGGGCAACATGGATGAACTCTGAAAACACTACTCAGGCCGGGCACCGTGGCGCACACTCCAAATCCCAGCGACTTGGGAGGCTGCGGCAGGAGGATCTTGAGTTCAAGGCCAGAAGCAGCCTGTGCAACTTGACAAGACCCTGACTCAAAATTTAAAAAATAAAAAATGAACCCGTAGTGCAGCCCGGTGGTAAAGCACTTGCAAAGATGTTGCAAAGCCCTGGGTTCAAGTCCCAACAACCACAAAAACCCAAACATTACTCAGTGAAAGTAGCCAGATGCAGAGGCCATATATTGCAAGATTTGAGTTCTATGAAATAAATACCCAGAAAAGCAGATCCGCAGAGATGGAAGGCAGATGAGTGCTTGTCAAGAGTAAGGCTGAGGAGTGTGGAGGGAGGGCGGAGAGGGATTGCTGGCAGGCACAGGGCTTCTTTTTGCAGTGCTGAAACGTCTTGGAGTTGGATCATGGTGATAGTTGCACACCTTTGTGAGTGCACTAACAAGTACCTTGTTCACTTTAAAAGGGTGAATTTTATAATATGTGAATTATATACTGAAAATGCGAGAAGGAAAAACAGCTGAGGGGCAGTGCTGAGGCCTCACCCCCTGCATAGTGTCCTTGTACCTGTGGCTTCAGAGCCAAGCCAGCTTGGCATTGCCAGGAGGCAGAACTGGAACCACAGTCACTTCCCCCCCCACACACTAAAGGGACTGCAGGGCTGGGCTGGTGGCCAGAGGGCAGGGCTGCCCACTGTCCCCAGGGCCCAGGTGCTGAGGAACGCAGAGTGCTCACCTGATCCTGCAGGTAAAGGGAGGCTTCGGAGACTGAGTTCTCCATGGCGGCCTTGCCTTGCTCTTGGCTGTCCCTCAGCTCTGCCAGCTCCTTCTCAATGTCAGTCACAGTGGCTCTGCAATGCACAGGACATCACCTGGCTCCACCATCAGCCCGAAGACCTAAGCCCAGCGGTGCAGAGACCTGGGCTTTGAAGACCCAGCAGGATGGAAGGTGGGTGGCTCCCCACCAGCAGCTCTGTCTAGGGATCGGACCCATAGGGGCACCCAGCGTGCTGGCCTGAGCTGCTGGGCGGTGGGACAAGGCCCTGCCTCCCAGGAGATTGTCTTTGAGTTCCTCCCAGCCCTGGGGCTGAGCTGTTTTAGGAACCCTGGGGAATTTTAAGGGCAGGTGTGATAGGGATCAAAGCGAGCAGACAGTTCAGGGCATGAGGGAAACAAAGGCAGCCAGCAGGCCGAGCTGAGAAGGGGACACCAGGAGGGTGGCTATGAGGCTTGTGTCTCACCTGAGGATGCCCAGCTGCAAGCTCAGCTGTCCGGCCTTCAGTTCCTTCCCTGTCTGATAGTCACTGTCACCCTCCAGGAGCCTTTGTATCTTTTCCAGCTGGGAGCCGAGGGAAGGGGAGAGTCAGGCCTGAGTCCCTCCCTCCTAAACTTAGCCCTACAGCCCGAGCAAGTCCCACCCCTAATCCTTACCCAACCCTCCCTGCCAAACATCTAGGCCCTTTCTTGGATGTAGGTGGCTAGCATTGGCAATAGCTGAGGATCCAGCAGCCTCTTGCAATGACTTCTGGCCTCGAGTCCCCAACTGGGCCCCAAGGCTGCCACATGGAAGGAAAGGAGCAAAGGCCTTGCTGCTCAGCCCAGCTATCTTTCACCAGCCTTGAGTGCCAGTTTCCAGATCTAGAAAGCGAACACGAGGATCTAGAGGGCATATCTCTACCTGATGGGGTAATATGGACCCAGGGAGACGATCATGTTGGAAAGAACTGCCTGATGCCTCAGAGCATAAATGCTACTTGCTGTGAGACCCCCTGGAAAGCCAAGCAGCTGACCCTCCCTAACGCACTTTTGCCTTTTCCTGCCGGACTTCTTTGGACAAGGTCTTTAAGGTCTTCAACTGGTCCTGCAGGTCAGCGGGTATGGTCTTTTTCACTGTGGAAAATGGAGGCCTACTGTCAGAGGCATTAGATTCCCAGGGGGCTCCTGGTCTCCATGTCTGGCCCCACCATGATGGAGCAGCCCCAGAGAACATAAGGACTCCTGCTTTTCCTGGTGACTGGGACCAGAGGGTTGGAGAAGGGGGGAGAGTACAGTCCTTCCCCTAAAAAAAGCCCACCTACTGCCTGATATCCTATGGGACCTTGAGCCCACCGACCCATCATTTCCATTCACTACTAAAATCTAAATGACTCAGGACCTAGAGTTGTGAATGGCCAATGTTAAGTTTCATTGTTCAACATTCGCTCTCCCTCCTTCCAATGCTATTCTCCCTTGCCCAACACCTCCCCTGCTACTCTCAGGGAATCTGAGGGACCTACTTCCTTCCAGTCCCAAGGCCCCTCAACCCTGCTTGCTTAGTTTTGGCCTTAGCCACCTATTCTTTTAGCTGCTAAAGGCTGTGGGGGAAGCCAGCTCTGAGAATGGCCATGCTATTCTCAGGGGGACATCAGCAGCCAAGAGTTGAGGCCACTGACTTCAAACAAAGACTGTGCTTTGCTCCACAGGCAAGTAGGACCCACCCATCAGTGCAAGCATGTGCTGGATCTTCTCCAAGTCGGACAGGCCAGCTAGCTCATTGTCCAGATCCTTCATGTTTTCCTTCAGTTCCATATAGAGGCCAATGAGCTCTCCCACCAGACGAAATGTTTCCAGTGCCATGGGGAAGGAAGGAGCCAGTTTCTCCAGGGACTCCCGTCGCTCACTGTAGGCCTCACTCCTCTCCAATGAGACCCGGCGGAGATAGCTAAGCGAGTCTCGACTCCTGGAAGAGGTGCCCGGGCCCGGCCCCATCTGAGCAGGAAATCCAGGCTGGACGGCAACACGTGTTCTGTCTGCATCCAAACCTTCCTGGCCCTGCAAATCGAGCCCTGGGCCTTGGTCATCCGAGACATCTTCACGCCGAACTGCATGAGGGTCTACCTGGCTTTGTTGATCTGGGCGTGCAAATCCCAAACCATAAGGGGCTGAGACTCTTTGGTCTATGCCAGGATGCGTCACACCTTGCTGATAAGTTTCTGGTGGTACCAAACCTTGACGGGCTAGGAATGGTGACCCTTGCCCAGGAGGTAACACACCATGCTGATACGGGTGAGGTGATACCCATCTCTGAGAACCTGGCTGGAGTGTTGGAAAGCCACGGAGCCCTGTGTCTGGTCCTGTCAAGCCTTCCTGACCTGCACTGGGCTGTCTTAAACCACGGTGATCCATTCCAGGTTGCACCAAACCACGTGGATATGCACTAGGTTGAGCCACACTGGGAGGAGAGACACCAGGCTGGCCCACACCGGGAGCATATGCTCCAACTTGAGCCAAGCTAGGCATGTGTGCACCAGGCTGAACCAAGCCACTGGGCTCTGCACCAGGCTGTACCAAAGAACGCTGACCCATTCTAGGTTGCACCAAGCCAAACTGACCTGCACCAGCCTGGGCCAAGCCACGATGATCTGTACCAGGCTGAGCCAAACCATACTGACCTGCACCAGGTTGTACCATGCCACGCTGATCCATACCTGATTGTACCAAATCATCATGAACTGCCCCAGGGGGTACCACACCACGCTGACCCACACCTGGTTGCACCAAACCAGCCGGAACTGCACCAGGTTGAACCAAACCACGCTGACCCACACCTGGTTGCACCAAACCAGCTGGAACTGCACCAGGTTGAACCAAACCACGCTGACCCACACCAGGTTGCACCAAACCAGCTGGAACTGCACCAGGTTGAACCAAACCACGCTGACCCACACCTGGTTGCACCAAACCAGCCTGAACTACACCAGGTGGTACCAAACCACGCTGATCCACACCAAGTTGCACCAGACCAGCCTGAACTGCACCAGGTGGTACCAAGCCACGTTGAACTGCACCTGGTTGCACCAGACCAGCCTGAACTGCACCAGGTGATACCAAGCCATGTCGAACTGCACCTGGTTGTACCAGACCAGCCTGAACTGCACCAGGTGGTACCAAACCACGTTGATCTGCACCTGGTTGCACCAGACCACCCTGAACTGCACCGGATGGTACCAAAGTACGCTGATCCACACCTGGCTGCACCAGACCAGCCTGAACTGCACTGGGTGATACCAAACCACGCTGATCTGCACCTGGTTGCACCAGGCCACCCTGAACTGCACTGGGTGGTACCAAACCACGCTGATCCACACCTGGTTGCATGAGACCACCCTGAACTGCACTGGGTAGTACCAAACCACGCTGATCCACACCTGGTTGCACTAGACCCTGAACTGCACCGGGTGGTACTAAACCACGTTGATCCACACCTGGTTGCGTGAGACCACCCTGAACTGCACCGGGTGGTACCAAACCACGCTGATCCACACCC
The DNA here is from genome assembly GCA_007922755.1 of Pedetes capensis. NCBI lineage: Eukaryota > Metazoa > Chordata > Mammalia > Rodentia > Pedetidae > Pedetes > Pedetes capensis. The sequence continues at coordinate 83,989 of VMDO01005382.1, read as the reverse complement.
GGTTGCACCAGACCAGCCTGAACTGCACCGGGTGGTACCAAACCACGCTGATCCACACCAGGTTGCACCAGACCACCCTGAACTGCACCGGGTGGTACCAAACCACGCTGATCCACACCAGGTTGCACCAGACCAGCCTGAACTGCACCGGGTGGTACCAAACCACGCTGATCCACACCAGGTTGCACCAGACCAGCCTGAACTGCACCGGGTGGTACCAAACCACGCTGATCCACACCTGGTTGCACCAGACCAGCCTGCACTGCACCGGGTGATACCAAACCACGCTGATCCACACCTGGTTGCACCAGGCCACCCTGAACTGCACCGGGTGGTACCAAACCATGCTGATCTGCACCTGGTTGCACAAGACCACCCTGAACTGCACCAGGTAGTATCAGACCACGCTGATCTACACCTGGTTGCACCAGACCACCCTGAACTGCACCAGGTGGTATCAAACCATGCTGATCGGCACCAGGCTGCACCAAACCACGTTGATCTATTCCAGGCTGCACCAAATCAGGGCGATCCATACCAGGTTGTACCAAACCATACTCATCCATACCAGGTTGTGCCAAACCATGCTGATCTGCACTAGGCTTTTTCAAATCACGCTGATCTGCACCAGGTTGTATCAAATCATGCTGATCCATTCCAGGTTGTGCCAAGCCATGCTGATCTACACCAGGTTGCATGAAATCACGCTGACCTGCACTAGGCTGGACTAAACCATGTTGTGCAGTACCAGGTTGTGCCAAACCAAACTGATCTACACCAGGCTGTACAAAACCATATTGATCAGCTCTTGGTTGAACCAAACCATGTTGACCTATACCAGGTTGGGCCAAACTACGTGGATCTGCTCCAGGCTGCACCTCCCTAAGTGAATATGCATCAGATTGCCCCCACCCACTAGGAAATGTCCCAGGTTGTACCATATCATATTGATCCATTCCAGGTTGCACCAAACCAGGTGGATAAGCACCAGTTTGCACCAAACTGGACAGATATGCTCCAGTTTGCACCAAACCATACTGACCAGCATCTGCTTGTACCAAACCATGCTGAACTGCACTAGGCTGCACCAAACCATGTTGATCTGCACCAGGTTGCACCAAACCAGGTGGGTACGCACCAGGCTGTACCAAGCCACGCTGATCTGTGCCAGGCTGCACTAAACCTTGTTGATCTGCACCAGGTTGCACCAAACCACCCTGATCTGCACCAGGCTGTACCAAACCACCCTGATCTGCACCAGCCTGGACCAAACCATATTGATCTGTACCAACTTGTGGCAAACTAGGTGGATATGCACCAGGTTGGACCAAGCTAGGTTGACCTGGCCCAGGCTGCACCAAACTGTGCTGATCTCTGCCAGGCTGGATCAAATCATGCTGCTTTGTACCAGGTTGTACAAAGCCAGATGCTTCCAAACTGGGTTGTGTGAAACCTTGTTGATCTGCACTAACTGGCATCAAACCAGGTGATACCAAACCATATTGATCTATAAGAGGTGGAGGCAATCCATGTTGGTCTATTCTTGATAGTACCAATCCATGCTGGTCCATGCCAGGGGGGACCAGTCCTTGCTGATCTGTGCCTGATATTACAAATCCACGCTGATCCATGCCAAGTGGTCCCATACCTCTCTCATACATGACAGGCTGTTCTATACTACGTTGGTCTGTGCCAGGAAATATGCCATGCTGATATGTGCTAAGTTGAATTGCACCTAACTGGTCTGTACTAGGTGGTTCCAATCTTTGTTGAGCTCCATCAGGTGCCAGTGGTGGCATCACACCCTGCTGACCCATGCCGAGGGGTACCAATCTCTGATCATCCATTCCAGATGGTAGCAGACCAAGCTGACTCACATGGTGGGGTACCACAGCTTGTGGATGAATGCTAGGTTGTAGAAATCCAGACTGATCCATACCAAGTGGTGCTAATCCATGATTATCTGGCCCCAGGTAGTCTTGACCCTGGCTAATGGGCACCCCACCATGCTGATCTGGATGCACATAACGACGCTCATCCCTGGCTGAAGGTAAGTCCTGTTGAGTTGGGCCAGGGTGTACATCTCGATCATCTCTTCTTGGCTCTCTAGTCTTATGGAGATCTGATTCTGCTCTGGCCTGGGGTACAGGCTGCTGGAGTCTTGGGATGCCAGCTTCATCATGGGCTTGTGGGTGCTGTTCTCTACCAGGAAATCCAGCAGCAGAGGTGCCCCTGGTCTGATCCCGACTAGGGATCCCTTCAGAGAGGTATGCTGTGCCACCATATCCTGGTAAGATCTGATCTGGACCACCAGCAGAAACCACATCCTGGTCAGTAGTTGGGTGCTTGGTGGCCCCACTTGGAGCTATGTCAGTTGATGTTAAGGAAGATATCATTTTGCCCTTACTAGGTGTGGATGATGTTTCTGAGGCCTGGTTAGAGAGGAAGAAAGAAATCAATAACTACAAATCAAAAATAATATAAGAGCCAAAAGGAAGGAGATCTGGGATATCTGACTGGGATGATTTAAGGCCCTAGGCAGGGGGAACTCTCTGGTACTAAAGAAAGGCTTCAACATTCTTGAAGATCACCAGAAGTTTTGAGAATCTGCACATTTGTAGATGACATTATGAAATGCAGTTTCCTTGATTAAAGACAAGGGAAACTGCAATACAAGTGACCCTCTGGACTTTCACTGAGTCTACAAATAAAGGACAGAGTATAATTTATTAAGTTTAAAATATAATGTCTGCCTCACTCTTGACCTATTGCTTGTGGTGCATGTGAACCAAAACACAGATGAACAAGTGCTTGGTCCTGGAAATTCCATAGATAAGAATGTGCTCCATAGACTCTCACAAAAGGATGCCAAAATACACATACAATGATGGAGGCTGCAGCATTGCTTATGAGATTAGAATATTAATAGGGAATTGATATATTTAGGGCAGTGGAATACTATAAATCCACTAAAAAATAATAATAGACTATTTCCATTCCCAGCCAAGATGGAATAACAGGCATTGGAAAAACCAGTGACTATGAAATACCAGTTGTTTAGACATTGGGTATTAGGCAATGAAGGATAGAAATCCACAAGAGATGGAGAAACAGACAATGCAAGCCCTTCTATCTCCTCTGCTTACAGCCTTGATGGGGTTTCCAGGCTGCAGTGCAGGGAGAGGAACTGAGGAAGAGCCTGGTAGACTCCCTGAGTAGAGGACACAGAATTGAGCATTAAGGGACACCAAGGTCACTAGAGCTCACAGGAGGTTGTTGTTGTTAGGTGCCATCAGTTGGTATCCAACTCATAGCGACCCTACATACAACAGGCGAAACACTATCAGAAAGAAGAGAGACGCAAAAGGTCCCCCTCTAGCACTCAGAACAGAAATGATTAGCATATACATAAGAGGTGATTGCCCAGAGTTGGGGAAACAACCTCCTGCCAGTCTAGAAAGAACCAGGTCCAGACTATCTGGGGCTGGGGACAGTGCCTAGTTTTTTGGGTTCTTTTTGTTTGTTTGTTTTTGGTATTGGGGGTTGGACCCAGGGCCTCATGCTTGCATGCTCTGCAAATGCTGGACCACTGAGCTGGATCCCCAGCCCATGTTTTACTTTTTGAGACAGGGTCTCGCTAAGTTACACAGACTGCCTCTGGTCTTGAACTTGTGATCCTCCTGCCTCCGCCACCCAAGCTGCTGGGATTATAGGCGTGCGCCACAGTGCCCGGCTCAGTGCCTAGTTTTTGTTTGTTTGTTTGAACTTGAGACAAAGTTTCACTGTGTAGTCCAGGCTGGCCTCCAACTGGTGATCCTCCTGCCTCATCTTCCCAAGTGCTGAGGTTCCAGGTGCGCACCCTCACCCTGGTCTACAGTGCCTGTTTTTACAAGTTTGGAAAAACTCATTATTCAAGGGGCACAGGGCAGAGTACTCAGACAGATGTTGCCTCAGAGGTAGAAATGAGTCAGTGCTAGACAGAACACCGCTATGAACCCACGTAACAAGTCATAAAAGCCAGATCTGGAAGGATCAAACTGTTTGAGTAGCTGCATCATGGAGGAAACTAGTTCAAAAAGGTTTATAGGAATTAGGCATGGTGGCATGTGCCTGAAATGTCAGGCTGAGGCAAGAGGATTGCTATATAGCTAGCCTGGGCTATATAGCAGGACCCTGTCTCAAAAAACAAAACAAATAAAAGATTTATAGGTATTAGGAAAATACCCAGCATTCAACAAAGAAAAATACACCATCATTGGCCATCAAACAAAGACTCCAGGCATGTGAAGAGGCAGAAAATCATGGCCCATAATGGGGAGATAACTCAGTCAGTTGAACCTAACTCAACCCTGACCCAGGTATTAGAATTAGCAGAGAAGGCCATGAAGACAGATATTATAGCTATTATTTCTTATGTTCAAAAGATTAAGTGTAGACATGGAAGACGTTTTTTAAAAGACCTAAGTTGAACTTCTAGAGATGAAAATTACAACATCTGAGATAAAAATTTCACTGGATGAAATAAATGACAGAGTAGACATTGTAGGGAAATATTTACTAAAGTTAAAGTCATAGAAATAGAAACTATCTAAAATGGAACAAGAAACCCAGGCATTGTGACACACACCAGTAATCCCAGCAACTTGGGAGGCTGAGCCACAAAGGTGATGGGTTTGAGGCCAGAGGAGGCCTGTATAACTCAGTGAGACCCTGTCTCAAAATAAAAAGTAAATAGCCAGGCATGGTGGCACACACCTGTAATCCCAGCGTCTCGGGAGGTGGAGACAGGAGGATCGCAAGTTCGAGACCAGAGGCAGTCAGTCTGCATAATTTTGTGAGACCCTGTCTCAAAAAAGTTAAAAAAAAAAAAAAAAAAAACGGGCTAGAGATGCAGCTCAGTGGTCCAGGACTTGCAAAACATGTAAGCCCAATGCCCTGGGTTCAACCCCCAGTACTGCAAAAAAAAATAAATAAATAAATAAAAGTAAATAAATAAAATAAATAAATAAAATTTAAAAAGGGGCTGGGGGTATGGCTCAATGGTATAGCATTAGCCTAGGATGTGTGAGTCCCTGGCAAACCCCCTAGTATAGCAAAATAAAAATAAATAAATAAATAACATGAAACAAGGGGGAAAGAGAAATAAAAATGGCAAGAGTACCAGTGAGCTGTTGGATAACTTCACACACACACATAATTGGAGCCGCTGAAGGAGAGAAGAGGAAGGGGACAGAAAGAGTTGAGTAATGGCCAAAACTTTCTAAACCTCATGAAGGTTATAAATTCAGAGATATAAAAAATCAATGTGCTCAAACACAGAAACAACGAAGACAGTAACACCATGGCACATTACAAATTGCTTAAAACCTGTGATAAAGAGAAAATCTTATAAGCAGCCAAAGAAAAAGAGATGTGCAGAGGACAAAGTTAAGCATGGCAGCTTATGGCTCTTTGGAGACAAGGCAATAAGAAGTCCATGGTACTCCAGAGGATCACAAGCTTGAGGCCAGCTTGGGCTATACACTGAGACCTTGTCCCAAAGTAAAACAAAATAAAACCAAAGCAATAGCAATGAAAGACAGTGGAGAAACATCTTTAAAGTATGTACAAACTATCCATTAGAATTCCATATCAGACAAAAAAAAATCTTTCAAAAATGATAGAAGAAAAATACAGTAGAGTAACCAGTACGGTAACCAAAACCAAAAATACAGCACAGTATCAAATAGACTTTAAGACAAAATTCTTACTGAAGACAATGAAGTGTGTGCTATGAAATGTATACTACATACATATCCTTAAAAATATATACATAGACTCTAAAACACTCATTAAAAGAACAAAATAGTTATAGCTAGTCAGCCAACAAAGGTAAAATGGAATTTTTAAAAATCAGTTCCAAAGAGGCAGAAGAGAGGCAAAAAGCAATAAAGAGCAGTTGGGACAAATATAAGACTAATAGCAAGATGACAGACTCAAATTTCACTACATCAGCAATCATTTTAAATGGAAATGGTCTAACTAGCCTGATTAATAGGCAGAGCTTGCCACTTTGGTCTAAACAACCAAACTCAACCATATGATGCTAACAACAAAAATATTTTATGTATAAAGATACAAAATGATTAAAAAGAACTATAAAAGAAATATGCTAACACTTGAAAAAAATCATAAAAAACATGTGGAGAAAAAACCTAGAGGACTCGGGGTGCAGCTCAGTGGTGGAGCGCTTGCCTAGCATGCACAAGGACCTGGGTTTGATTCCCAGCAGTAAAAAAAAAAAAGAAAAAGAAAAAGAAAAAGAAAAAAGAAAAAGAAAGATAGAATTGCAATATTAATATTGAACAAAACATTTCAGAACTATCACTAGTGTTAATCCTTTGACTACCAATTTCTAGTCAAAATATATGACAATAAGTATTTTATTTCCAGAAACTCTTCATTACAATGAACAAAATAAGAACATGATTAGCAAAACAATTGGAATGCATACTATGGGTAAAATTATCATGTAATTAGGGATGTGCATCATTTGAATGCAAAAAAACTCATAAGAAAAAATGTATTATTGGCTAAATAAGGAACAGTGGCATGTCATCAGCAGGGTGCAGTGGCTCAAGCCTGTAATCCCAGCTACTTGGGAGGTGATGGGGGCAGGAATATCGCAAGTTCAAAGCCAGAGGCAACTTCCATAATTTAGCAAGCCCCTGACTCATGATAAAAAAAAAAAATTTAAAGGAGCATTTTTGCAAAGTACATGATACCCTGGCTTCAGCCCCCGACTAAAGAAAAAAAAAAAAAAGAAAAAGAAAAGAAAAAAGAAAAAAAGAGAAAGAAAAAAAAAGAAAAGAAACGAAAAGAAAGAAAAAGAAAAAAAAAGAGCAATGTAAGGCATAATAATAACTTATTTTATATATGATAAAGTATAAGACAATTCTTACAACATAGTACAGTTTTTATTCTTGTCTCGATTTTACTTTTTGAACATGTAGTGTGTCTTCTTGTAGTTCTTTCGACAGGCCCCTAGATTTTGCCTTCAAGGTCCTTAGGACATTTGGACCTTGGATCCTTCAAGATTACAAGAAAGGGCAATGTCGATCCTTGTCCATTTTAAATTTGTCCAATATGTTAAAGGCTTTTTTACTGCCTCGCCCTCAATGGAGGTCTGCAAATAAGACTTTCTTTTTTTTAAACAGAATTTGACTATGGAGCCCAGGCTGGCCTCTAACTCACAATCCTCCTGCCTAAACCTCCCAAGTGCTGAGATTATAGGTGTGTACTACCACACCTGGTTTAAGACTTTCAGGATTTTTTCTTTTTGGCATTCCTGGGGGATTGAACTCAGGACTCCACTTATGCTTTCTGCAAGCACGCTACCAATGAGCTGTACTCCCAGCCCATTTTTTTACTTTTTATTTTGAGACAATGTCTAGCTAAATTACACAGACTGCCTCTGACCTCAAACTTGCAATTCTCTTGCCTCTGCCTCCCAAGTCACTGGGATTACAGGTGTGTGCCACTGTGCCCAGCCAAGTCTTTCAGTTTTTGCTTTCTATTTTATTTAACCTGTCAGGCTACCAAAGCTTCAAGGAGAAAATGTCCTTTACCTTGGGCATGCTATTTCTGCAAGACAATACCCATCCTTAATTAAGGTCCTTGGACTTAGTAAAGGGGCCATTGGAAAATTATTAAATTCCCCCATTGTCACATGCCCCTCATGGTTGAGCTTACAGGCATTTGGATCATTACCTTTGTCAAAAGAAATTGAGGAAACCTCCTCGGACTTCTTGTTTTGTTTTGTTTTTTTGAGACAGGGTCTTGCTATGGAGCCCAGGCTGGTGTTGAATTGGCAATCCTCCTGCCTCAGCCTCCCAAGGGCTGCAACTACAGGTATGTGCCACCATACCTGGCACTTTTTCTTCTCTTAAGCAAGTTTGTTTTTCTGTTTTTTTGTTTGTTTGTTTTGTTTTTGGTGGTTGGAATAGAAACCAGGACCTTGCAAACCACAAGGCAAGTGCTCTACCACTGAACTATAGTCCTTTATTAAGCAAGTATTTTTTGTTTGTCTGTTTCATTTTGCTTTTTTTGAAACAATATCTTGATATGTCGCCCAGCCTCATCTGGAACGTGTGATTCTCTAGCCTCAGCCTCTGAAGGGCTGGAGTTACAGGCGTGTGCCACCTTGCCAGCAAGCAAGTATTGACTAGAGCTTTGGGGTTAGGTTGTCCTGATTACAGAAAACCTTTTATTCTTTTGTATCATTAGAAGAAGAGTAGGAAGAGAAAGAGGAAGAGGAGGAAGAGAAGCATCAGCCTCTCATTATCATCTTGAAGTATGTGAACAAAGAGGTGAAGAAGTGCTGGGCCGCCCAGGAGAACCTGCCCTAGGGAAGAGCTGACATGTGCAGCATTCAGGCAGCTGAGACAGGAGGGTCTGTGTGAGTTCGAGGCCAGCATGGTCTACATAGTAAGTTCCCAGCCAGCCAGGGCTACATAGTGAGACCCTGTCTCCAAAGACAGGGAAAAATAAATAAACAAACAAGCAAATAAATAAATAAATAAAGCTGACCTGGGTCCTTTTGTGACTCAGACCCTGCAGAAGGAGGCTTTGCTTTTGAGGGGGACCACTGGCACTGCAGCTGCCGCCTGTGCAGGATCACAGCGCAGCCCTTGTTCCAAGCCTGGTTAATCAACATGGGTCGCTGCTGCTCTGCTGCTACTGTTGTCCCACCCCCTGCCTCTGTGCTCCCGATGCTGGCAGGTGGGCATCACAATTTCTTCAGAGTCTCCACCGTGCAGAACCCTCATGGACCCTAAAGCTGCCCCGCAGCAAAGCCCTGACTTCACAGTCACGTTCCAGGGCCTGCCAGCAGTGCAGACATTGAGACTGGTCTCCTGAATGTGGTCTGTCCTCCACTACCACTGTCTGTTCTCCTGTTTCTCACAACTTTTCTAATGTGGGGCTGGGGCTGTAGCTCAGCGGTAGAGCACGCACTGGCCAGGGCCCTGGGAATGATTCCTAGCGCCGCCACCACACACCAAGATCTTGTAATGTTTCTATTCATTCTCTTTTGTTATATTTATTCTCATCTGCCTGCAGAGTTGTTCCTGATTATGAGCAATAGTCAAAACATGGATGCTGCTAGGTGTGCTGCTGTCCTCCTACAATCCCCGCATTTGGGAGGCTGAGCCAGGGGAATTGCAAGTTCGAAGCCAGCCTGGGCGACATAGCGGGACCCTGCCTCAAAAACACATGGCTGCTTCCTTACCTCTGCAGAAGTAAAAATGTCTAAGGGCATTTATGTTTATTCCCAAGTCTTGTGGGTATACTCTGCTACCGCCCTGAAAAAATGTGTTGTTCACTAAAAGCAATGTGATAATGGTACATGTGTAGAAAAGCTTTGGCTTAGAAAAGCCATGGGGACAGGGGGCTGGAGCTGGAGCTCAGTCATAGAGCACCTGCTCAGTGTGTGTGAGACCCTAGCTTGGATGCCCAGCACAACAAACAAGAAAACAAGGAAGCAAGCAAGCAGAAGCCACTGTTTTTGAGGGCAATTTGTTTTCAGGGATTTCTTGCAGCTCTGCTAGATGCCCTTTCCTCTGCAGATGGGCCAGGAATTCAGAAAATAGTCTTGGGGCCGGGCACAGTGGCGCATGCCTGTAATCCCAGTGGCTCGGGAGGCAGAGGCAGGAGGATCTCAAGTTCGAGACCAGAGGCAGTCTGTGTAACTTAGTGAGACCCTGAGGCAAAAGCTAAAAAAATGGGCTGGGGCGTGCAGTTCAGTGGTCCAGCACTTGCAGATGTGAGGCCCTGAGTTCAACCCCCAGTACCGAAAAAAAAAAAAAAAAAGAAAGAAAGAAAAGAAAAGAAAAAAGAAAAGAAAAAGAAAAGAAAAGTCTTGGATATTGGCAGGGCGTCTGGTGTATCCAGATAGCAGCTGCTGTTTCCAAGCATGGCCACTTGGGGGTGCCAAGAGATTCGCACTTCTGGCTTCTGTCAGGATGTGTGGGACTCAGGAACTCCTTTGAGGAAACCACACAGCTGGGGGAGGAGAGTGCCAAGACCAAATGGGGCGCTAACTCTGGTCTGCAAGGGCCATTTGAAAATGATCGAGGTTGATACTCAGGTGAAAAAAAAGGCTGGGGTTTGAATGAGGTTTGGTCATCCTCTGGACTGTCTTGGGGCTGGAAGTTAGCTCAGTTGGTAGAGTGCCGCTCTGCACTCTGAAGCCCTGGGTTCAATCCCCCGCATTGCAAAAATGGGAGACGGACCTGGAAGCCCACTCCCGAAACAATCTTGAAACAATCAGCCATTGAAACCCCTATGAATAGCCGAGAAGCACTGACAAATGCCGGACATGGCACAGCGTCTGGTCATGTCTCCTTGTGTTTTATGTAGGGTTGCCATGAGTTGGACACAACTTGACAGCACCTAACAACAACAACAGTAAGTGTACCACCTCAGGACAGACGGACAAATGCCCATCTGCAAAAGTCACCACCAGCAAGAAGCCTCCTACAAGGGTGTTATTACCAGGGTTGGTCATCCTGGTCCATGGATAGTCAAGGGATTTGTGCATTTCAGGATAGACTGCAACGTTTGAAGTTTGAATAGCTATAGAAGCTGAGTCTGAAAACTATACTGAGGTACCATTTTCCACTGAGCCCATTGGCAAAGCTCAAAAAATTGGGTACTGCCTGGGTGCTGTGGCACAGGCCTATAACCTCAGAGACTTGGGAGGCTGAGGCAGGAGGATTGCAGGTTTGGGGTCAGAGGCAGCTTGTGCAATTTAGCAAGACCCTGTCTCAAAATAAATAAACGAACAGACAAACAAACAAATAAATAAATGAGAAAGGAGGCTGCAGGTGGAGCTCAGTGGTAGAGCACTTGCCCAGCATGTGCAAGGCCCTGGGTTCCCATTCACACAAAAAAACTGGAGCCAACATACAGTAAGTCAAGGAGTAAGTTCTCCCTTATACTGCTGGTAGAAGTCTAAGCTAAGACATCCATGGAAAGCAAGTTGGCCACAGCCAGGTGACAAAGGCATGATTCCATTTTCAGGAATTTATCCTGCTGACTCGTGTGAATGTCACTTGGGAGCAATTGTTACAAGACTGGAAAAGTCTTTATAATATCCATGGCATGGAACTTGCGAAATGAATTATGATAATCCGAACACTGGAATACCATGCAGTGGTAAACAGAAGGAGGTTCTGGAGAGCCCCCCGCCAAGCCCACTGCCCAGGGCCCATGTTTGTTCACCCCTTGTGAGGACTTCCAGCCGTCAACAATTGCTTGCTCCAGATCTTCCCAGGTGACCATGGTTACTTCTTCTCGACCACCAGGAACAAAATGCAGTCTCCGGCCTACTTCTTCCTGGCAATAACAGACATACAGGGCCCCCGTGTGTGTGAGCACACACACATGTCCACATATGGCTCCTAGCTTAACCCCAGGATGGTTTGGGAGCAGACCTGGACCACCAGGATCAAGCGGGTCCCCCACAGCCCTAACCCAAGGGGGAATTCACTGTCCTTGTAGTGGCCAGCCAGTCTCAGGAAGTTGGATCCTTGTCATGTGGGGGCCCCCAGGAGGGTACTGGGCAGTGCCCCAGAGGCAGAGGGCAGCACCTGGCCCTGGAGGGTCACAGACGTGCAGAAGGAGCTGGAACAGGCCCCAGACAGAGCCTGGCTGAGGCCTAGCCCTCCACCCGTGTTACCAGGAAGTCATCCCGTTCGAAGACTATCTTCTCCAGTTTTTCGATGCGCTCAAGGATCTCCTGGAAGCAGAGTTGGACCTGGAGCACCACACAGCCCAGCTGTGGCTCCCATGTGTGTGTACACACGTGCACACTCATGCAAACACACTCACATTCACACTGCCTTGGTGTGATGGAAAAGAGGAACGAGGTGTGGGTGGGAGTCTTTAAAGGGAAGAGAGGGTTTCTGGTTTCTCCTTGGTTTTACGTAGTGTGTAAAGCCAGGCTCCCAGTACTGTACCTGGCCAACAAGAGGAAGGGAAGTGAGGGGCCATGGGGGTGGCACTGGGGGGCTGTGTGCTGAGTCAGTGCAAAGGCAGGGGTGGGAACTGGTCCTGTGGTGCCTCACACTACCAACTGTGAGGACTTTCTAGCATGAGGCCCCCTTGCCTCTCAAGACACAAGTACCAGGGACTTCAGCAAAAGCCCTCAAGAGGAACCAAGTGAATTGCTAAAACCTAAGTCAGGCCTTATAGCTTGTGCCACCTCCAGAATCCAAGATTAGATTAAGAACTAAACAAACCCACCACACTTTAAAGTCAGAAAAGAAATGCAAACACATTTCCCAGAGCAAAGACAGCGGGGTGGAGCCCTCAGGCCCAGGATGGGCTCAGCAACCGTCTGCACCCAGGCCTCTCTTCTCATGTCTCTCTCTGCCCAGGCTTTCTTCCTAGTTGTTCCTTCTTTTTCCTCCAGGCCCACACCCCATTCTATGGGCCTAATTTGAGTTGAAAGACAGCATGGTCTCATATGGCCTTAGCTGATTTGCTTTCTGTTTCCTACTGCTCCTTGGGCAGTGCTCACACTGAACGTTTGTATGTATTTCTCCCTTGAGAGAGAACCCAAGTGTAAGGGAGATTGTCCCCCATCTGCTGCAGCCTGTGTCCATAAGCATGGGGCACGAGTGTCTGACTCCCCATTCCAATATCCCTCTTTGTGAACTGACATCCACTGCCTGATTACCCTATTCTTTTGTTTGTTTTTTGTTTTGGCTTTTTGGTTTTTGGTTATTTAATTTCATTTTGTTTTCTTGAGACAGGGTCTTACTATGGAGCCCAGGCTGGCCTTGAACTCACCATCCTCCTGTCTCAGCCTCCCTAGCACTGGGATTGCAGGTGTGACCACCATGGCCAGCTTCTATATTCTTTTTCAAAGGGAATTTGTTCTAAGACTATTCTGAGATGGTGTCAGCTCCTCCTGGGTCAGTTTAGGGTCCATGGAAGTCTGGAAAGTGGTGGTGACCAGGGGCAAGGGAGGAGGGTGTGGGAGTACCTAGGAGTCTTACCTGGGGACTCAGCTCAGAGTACTCCTGCGCTTTCTGGTGGGCAGCATCCATAGTTTTCACATCTTGCACCTTCTCCTGGAACAGGCCCACAGCCTGCAAGGTAGAGTAGGGGATATAGGGGACCTGGCGGCTCACATTTGGTTCTGCACCCCCCATGCCTTTCTGGCACAGAAAGGCTCAGCTCCTGCCAGAGCTGCAGGGTAGCTTGGAAGAACAAGGGGTGTCCAGGGTGGGTACACTCACCTTGGTGGGGCTGCCCTCCCCTGCGTCCTTGAGGACCTTTGAGGCTCTTCTCTGCAACTCCTGGGGTTCCAGCACAGCCGTGGTCTCCACCCTCTCGTGGGACTCGGAGACCATTGAGGACCTTATCTGCGACCCCCGCGGGCCCAGCTCAGCCACAGCCTTCTCCTCCAACCTGGAGATGTCCAGGTCCAGCCCACTGGTCTGGGAGGTGATGCGCTGCACATGGGTGGCGATGCCCTGCACCTTGCTGTCCATGGTCTTCATCTGCTTGCTGAGGTCCTGCACCTGGCCGCCCAATTCCTTCACCTGGCTCTCCAGCGCCTGAGGGTGCGTCCTGCCCAAGCTCTTCCGCTTCTCTTTATGCGCGGGCAGGTGCTGAATGCTTAGGGAGGACCGGACGGACTCAGCCGGGCGGCCCCCCTCGGCCGACGCGGACTGGAAGTCGATGAGAGTCCCTTGGAGGTTGAGGTTCTTGAGAATGGCCACGATGAGCGTGTGTAGGGCTGTGAAGTTGACGGCGCCCACCTCCGGGGTGCCGATGGCCAGGTCGGCCAGCTCCCGTAGGGAGACCCTGGTCTCCACCGCCGGTGGCATTGTGTGCCTCGGAAGCAGTGCGCGCCCCCGAGGGCGTGGGTGACCAAGCGCTCCTCTCTCCCCGCTGCGCTGCCTGGGGACCCCGCGAGGCCCTGCTGGGAAGCCGGCGCCCAGCCAGGAATAAGCGCCCCTGTTCCCGGTGGGGCCCTAGCAGCTGCCTCTCTCCGTAGTGTCTCCTGTCTCCAGGCTCCTCTTGCCCGGCTCGCGGCCAGCGGACGTTTGGAACGAGGTGCGCCCGGTTCGCAGCTGGGCTGTGGGGCCCCCCCGCGAGAATTCCACGTAAAGGGTGCCCTGGCCCCACTCCCTCTGGCGGGGGATTGACCATACTCGAACCCACTCCTGGGTCCCCAGGGGAGCCTATCTCAAGTGGGTCTCGGGTAACCTTGGCTATATCCAGGGTCTCAACCAATTGTTATTCCCAATAAAGGCTTCCGGAGAGGATTGGAAGCATCTGGATTACGGACTTGTCAGGTTGGGAGTGGGCGCGGAGGTGGGGTGGCCTCCTAAAGTTCAACTGGACTCCATCCATCCCATTGACCTACAGACCCAGATCCACTCCTCTCCAGAGGCCCCCAGGGACAGATTTAAGGGGTTGGAGTGGCAACTAGCTTTGAGTCCTCAGCCTCAGGGTAGGCCCCGACCTACCTAAGGGGCCAGTCCTAAGGCCTTGGCAGCTTGGGGATAAGTGCTCATTCCATTTTTCAATCAAAAGGCCAGAAACTTGGGAAGGATTACTCACTGCGGTGGTTGCATTTAACCCCTGACAAACCTCTCTGCTGCCCTCATCCCACTTAGCTCAAAACGCAGACTCTCCCGGTGGAGGTCCAGTGTCACAGTGAGTTTCCAGATGGGATTTAATCCTGGGCCATGGACAATGCAGGTGTGACTTTCCCATATCAGATTTTTGCACAAAACATGTAAACAGTGCTTTCTAACCAGAGTCTTCATGTACTAGAGCTACTTAAAGGGAACCTACACTTAACATCTACAAACTCAGCCTTGTAAGTTAGTCTGAAACAGCACCATTTTCACTGGAGCAGCTTTGTTCACCATTATATTTCTGATACCTGGCAGATAGACCCAGTCTGACTTTGAATTTGGGATTCTCCAGCTTTCCACTCTACTTTTTTGGGTGCTGTGGCACATGGCTACCATCCCAGCAACTGAGGATGAGGGAGCCTGTACAACTAAGCAAGACTCTGCCTCAAGACGAATATTTTAAAAGGGTGTGTGTGTATGTATGTGTACCTCAGTGGTACAGCTTTTGCCTAGCACAAGTCAGGCCGGGTTGAACCCCCTAGTGTGGAATCTTTTGTGCTCTTGGCTTAGAAAATTTAAGGCCAGACTGCAGAGTTAAAACTTGGGGTCAAGCACTGCCCCAGAGGCTGTGGCATACAGCCGAGTAGGCAATCTTGCTCATTCCTAAATTCAGTAACTTCTCAGCCACGGTTATACCATGACCAGAAGGTCACATCCCAGAGTCCTCACACATTCATTTTCACATCCCTGAGGCTTAGATCTTCTCCTTTTGCAGCACTGTGGTCAGGCCTGAGGCCTTGTACATGCCAGGCACTCTACCATCAAGTTTCACTAACGGCTTAAGTCTTATCTTGTCAAGCACACTATGACTCATTAAATACCAAGGGATAGGGCAGCATTTCCTAATCCCAGGAACTTTCTTTTACTGAATACTTTTGCGAAGTAAGTGTATTTTAAAGTCTTTACTCTTGGAGCCATAGGAAAAGAAAATGCTAGCTGGAGACAGGAATGGAATTTTAGACCTAAAAAGGACTTTAGTTTTCAACACCAGACCCTTTCTTTACAACTAAGGACAAATCCAGAAAAGACCAGTCATCTGTTTGACTAATTAATAACCAGTTCTCTTGCCTAATGATCCACAACTCTTCCTTTACCACCACATGAATTATTTTAATGATTTGTGTTCTTTACTCAAATTTCCCTACTTGGATCATTAATAGAAAGTAGCTTATTTGTGTATTTGTAAAAGCTAATGTGTTCCAACTGGGCTGGGGTTTAGCTCAGTTGGTAGAGCACTGCGCTGCAGTCTCTGAGGACCCGAGTTCAATTCCCAGCACCGCAAAAATGGGAGAAGGGCCTGGCAATCCACTCCCAAGGCAATCCCAAAGCACTCAGCCATTGAAAACCCTATGAGGGTAGCTATGAGTCGGATACGGACTCGACAGCACCTAACAACAACAACAACGTGTTCCAGGTCCTGATTATGGGCCAGTACTTTCCTTGTCATTAGGAAAGAGATAGAAAAGTTGAGGAAATGTTTCTGTAAAGAAATACAATTGTACAAACAAAAAAATTCTGTCTCTTAGGAGCTAATCGAGCCCATAAGCACTTCCAGGTCATTTCCCAGCAGACACCCCTCCGCCCAATGACACTTGGTCCTGACTTGGACCAAAGTGTAAAAAGTTCTACAGTGTTTGCAGGGAAGCCTCTTGACAAAGGTGGTATAAATGGGAATTGTGATGACATGATTTAGAATGTTGGGTAGAAGGGCCAGTGGACTCCTAAGTACTATAATAAACAGCATCACAGAACACAAACAAAAATGATAGGTTTTTTCCCTTTAAACAAGCCTGTAACTTCAATGCTTAGGAAGGGGATGGAGCCTGCAGGAGACTTGCCTGTTGTCTGCACCAGCCTTGGACCCCGACACCCTTTGCTTTGTGTCTACTGTCTTCTGCACCGTCTGCATGAAGTTAGTTGCCATCTAGGATAGAGCGCTGGTGTAAGGAAGAGACTAGAGAGACAACAAATTCTTTTATTTGCAACTTCAGAGCAATGCAGCTATTCAGGGACGCGATGCTATTTTCTAATCTGACAACCTCAAGAGATGCAGTTACATGAATGCTTCATTGTTCAATGGCAGTAGGCACAGCAGTTTCTGAAAGAAAAATAAGACTCTCTATAAATGACTTCTGTGAAATTAACTAGGGAGGACACCTGGATAGAAACAGTGCCAGGGCCTCCCAGCTCCCAGAACAAGTTCAATATCACATCTGTATTGCCCACAGCTGAGAAAACCGAACAATCGCTGGAGTTAAGACTTTCTCTGCCTTTAACTCCTCTTCAACATCCACAAGATTTTCAGATTCTGTACAGGAAAGGACCTGTAATTTCTGCTTAAGAACAGGGCTGATGATGGCAGACATTTAAGGTCATGCTACTTCTCACCAGCCCTGTCTTCCTGCCCATCCTGATGGCTCTGCCCCAGCAGGCGTGGCGAGAGAGACTACCTAACTCCAGACTATTTCCAGGGCCCCCTGCGAGGACGCTGGGTATATAACTGATCGCACTGCTTTGCACATGGTTTCCTCTGGAGTTCCATGGTGAAGGCAACTTAAGAACTAGTCATCCACTGTGATGTTTCGGAAAAGGTAAGCCATGGATTCTCCATTGTGGATTCTTCGAATTGCTTCAGAAAGTATCAAACTGATATCCACAGTCTTTATCTTGGGACATTGCAACTTCTGGACCTCGTGAGGGACAGTATTTGTCACCACCACCTAGTAGTAAAGCAGCAGAAAATAAACATTGTTACTCATGCGTACCCTCAACTGGTTACTCAGAAAAGCATGTCTAACCTTTGGTACCCACAGTTCAAGTTCTAAACTCCAAAAGCTTGCTCCTGCGCATTGCGCGTTGATTTCATTTGCTTGCTTTTTTGACACAGGGTCTCTGTATTCAGCCCAGGCTGGTCTTGAACTCGTGATCCTCCTGCCTCTGCCTCACAAGTGCTGGAATTATAGGTGTGTGCCACCATGCCTGCCCAGAGTACAGCTTTTACAAACTAAACCAACTTTAAACAAGGGAAAGGTTACATGGCTCAGAACCTAAGACTTAAGTCTAAGGAATTTCATGTTTGTATACAGAAACACAGTGAACCCAGAACCATGCGAAACTTTCCTATTAGGAGGGAAGAATTTTCTCAAGTGCTACTATACAGTCAAATTATATTAAAGCAAACCTTTGTGCAAATATACACATTCCTAAATATGCATTTGCTCCAACATGGCAGCTGGGCAGCTAAAGGTACGATTTCCTTTTTTTTTTTTTTTTTTTTGCGGTACTGGGGGTTGAACCCAGGGCCTTGAGCTTGCATGCTCTGTAAGTGCTGGACCACTGGGCTGCACCCTCAGCCCATCTTTTTTTACTTTTTGAGACAGGGTCTCGCTAAATTACACAGACTGCCTCTGGTCTTGAACTTGCGATCCTCCTGCCTCTGCCTCCCAAGCTGCTGGGATTATAGGCTTGTGCCACTGTGCCCAGCTTTAAAGGTACAATTTTATAGGTGCTCTAACCAGAAATTAAGCAACTTAATATTGACTGCGTCATCTCATTATTCATAGAAGCTGCAGCAGCAAAAACTTGTTTTTTGAGATAAGGTAGCCCAGGCTGGCCTTGAACTCATGATCTTTCTACCTCCACCTCCAAGAGCTAGGATTACAGGTCAAACTGAAATTTTTCTTTCTCCTTGTGGTGCTGGGGCTTGGACCCAGGGCCTTGAGCACGCCAGGCAAGCACACTGCACCAAAATGCACCCCCACTCAGGAATAAATCTTGATTTAAGCTGCATGTCCCAAGCCCACTGGAAGAAGACAGACCTCATCAATGGAGGACTCTTCAATCAGGCGAGGGGCGTCGGCAGACAGGATGCCATGTGTGGCCATGACGTAGATTTTATAGGCACCTCTCTCTTTCAGTATCTCTGCAGCAGCAACGAAGCTCTCCACATCATCAATGATGTCATCCTTTGAGAAGAGAGTCAGCATGAGGGAAGTGCCCGCTGTTCCAGTCTGCAAAAAGGCACCCCACCCCTCTGTTCTCTTCTGCATTTGGTCTCAGAGGGCTTCTGCAGCAGACCACAGCCCACACAGGGGTCAAAGACTGAGTACCCAGGGCGTGTGTCTTGCAGGGAGGGAACGGAGGCCTGCCTGTCGGGGCTGTATGCTGTGATAGCTGTTGCTGAGACCCACCAGGACTTGCTTCCCTCTTTCAAATTCCTATTCATTCCCCACAGCCGCAACCCCATTTTATACATTTATTTTTTGCAAAGAAAGGGACATGGGAAGAATACAGAAATAAAGTGAGCTGCTATCTCTGAGTGGTGACCCTCAGCCAGCAAGGGCACTGGAAGCTGGAAGCCAGTGTGTCCGTGTAAAGGCTTGGGGACACCTGTCCTATCGGTGACAGTGGAACAGCAAGCTGAAGGATGATTATGCAGGCTGCTCAGAGGAGACCCCAACACACAAGACAAAGGTTATGGTGAATTTTCCTATGGGGGGTACTGTGCTCATTTTTATTTATAGCTAACACTTTAACTTCTGTTCATTTCTATAAAAATCTGTGCTGGGTGAGAAAGGATGGCTGGATTCACTGAAAGCCATCATGACTTCCAAAGACACAATCCAGGAGTGAGCAACCCACTGACTAAGAGCCAGCAGTGTCACCTCTGTACATGAATGACGACACACCACCATACCACTATGATTGCGATGCGTCCTCCAACATCTCCAACTACTGTTATTGGCGGCTTCTCTTTGGCCATCATCACTGGCAAAACAAATCACAAGCCCTTCAGTTAGTCATGCATAGCTAAATCAATGTAACCACAACTTTATTCCCTGAAAGTGAGGGCAAAAACAGCACAGACTACACCAACAATGGAACACAGACTTCCCTCCATGACCCCACCGGGGGTCTCCCAGAAACAGCTGGCTGGAATAGCATAAGCCTATAAACAGAAGGCAAACCATATATGTAATTTTAAATATTCTAGTAGACACTTTAAAAAGTAAAAACAAAGCCAGGCATGGTAGCACACGCCTATTATATCAGCATTCAGGAGGCTGAGGTAGGAGGATCAATGTGAGTTTGAGGCCAGCTGGGGTGCTATGGCGCATGCCTATAATACCAGCCAAGTTGGGAGGGTGAGGCAGAAGGATAGCCAGTTTGAGGTCAGAGGTAGCCTGTGCTCCTCAACGAGACCCTGTCTCAAAATAAAAAAATTAAAAAGGGACTGTGGCGGGAGCAAGTGAGTGGTAGAGCACTTGCCTAATATGTGCAAGGCCCTGGGTTCAACCTCCTAATACTGGGAAAACAAACAAACAAAAAACCCACAACATAGAAACAGCACTGGGACATTTTTCTTGCTAGGCTGAGGAGGAAACGGAGAATAAACGCTGCCCTGGAGAAAACAGAGAGGGAAAGGGCCATGAGATTAAGAAGTGGCTGACTTCATCTTCTTTCTAAGAAGCTGATTTTGACAGTGAAGCCTTCTCATCAGAAACCTGCACTACACATACAGCTCTCAGAAAATCAGGAGCTAAAGACAGTAGCACAAGTCCATCATCTTTCCCTCGTATACCTGGTCCTTAAAGTAGGGACTAGCAGGCCACAAAGCTGAGAGGAAGTAGGAATTCACCCTCAAAAGGAGTTAGGACTGGGTGAGGGGTGTCTGCCTACACTCCCAGCGATCAGGAGGCTGAGCCAGTTTGAAGCCAGAGGTAACCTGTGCAATTTAGTGAGACTCTGATTCACAAATGAAAAATAAAAAATGGGCTGGAAATATAGCCCAGTGATAGAGAGCTTGCAAGGTATCTGCAAGGCCCTGGGTTCAACCCCCTGTTGTTGTTGTTAGGTGCCGCTGGTATCCGACTCATAGCAACCTTACGTACAATAGGCAAAACATTATTTTCAGTGCTTCTCTGCTATTCATAGGGTTTTCAATGGCAGATTGATTTTTGGGAGTGGGTTGCCAGGTCTTTCTCCCAATCAACCCCCTAGTACCATAAAAATAAAATTTAAAAAATTATAATAATAATAATAAAATTAAATTAAAGGAGGTTCAGAAACTCAGGGAGGATATTTCAGAAGGAGGTATGTATTCTACTCTTTTTGAAACTTTTTATTACTCTGAAATATTTATTAAGATAGTAGTGGGGGAGAGGAAAGAATACAATTCAGGGTAATTGTACAGGCCAAGGGTTCCCAGTTTCTCATGGTATCCTGCAAAAGCAGCAGTGTTCCTTTGTATACAACATCAAGTTAGCTGAGCTGAAGTGCAGCACTAATTCACTGGCCAATTTTAAGACATTTCCTGATTTCCCATCCTAGAAACAGGGGAATTTCTTGAACTTGGGCAGTTAAGAAGGCTCTGTATTAGAAGTATTGGCTAGCCAGGCATGGTGACCCATGCGTGTAATCCCAGGGACTTGGGAGGCAGAGGTAGAAGATCACAAGTTCAAGGCCAGGGGTAGCCTGTATGTGACTGAGACACTGACTCAAAAAATAAAAGGTGGGCTAAGGGTGCAGCCCAGTGGTAGAGCACTTGCAAAGTACATGTGAGGCCCTGGCTTAAACTTCCAAGTACCACACACACAGACACACACACAGACACACACACACAGACACACACACACACACAAAGTGGGGTGCTACGGTGAATGCCTATAACCCCAACAACACTCAGGGGGCAGGAGGATCTCAAGTTTCAGGCCAGAGGCAGCCTGTGCAAAATAGCAAGATCTTGTCTGAAATAACAAAGAGACTGGGGGTGCAGCTCCATGGTAGAGTACTTGCCGTGGAGGTGTAGGACCCTGAGCTCAACTCCAAAGTACTGGGGAAAAAAATCACCTAAACTGAAGGGTAAAAGCATTAGGAGCAATTTCCTTGGTTTCTATCCTTGAATTAACCATTTGGGGAGGCAGTTAGGTTGACTAATCCACGTATTAAAGAAATGTGGTCCTTCTTCTTAACAATTTCTCTCTGTAAAAACAGAAAAAGACTGCAAACCATAACCTTCATCAAAGATCAACAGGAATCTAGCTCTAGGCTGACCCAGAAAGCACATTATAGTTTTTCTATCTACTTTTCTACAACTCTAACTCCCCACAAAACTGCTGCTGGTCTGAAATGAAACACTTAGGCACAGCTACGAAGGAGGCCTAAACAGGGTAAAGAGAGTCTCTGCCAAACTCCTTCACTGTGCTTATCTGGCCTCAGGATCTGGATAAACTGAACAAATAATCTGGTGGCTTCTAAAACATACAAAGATGGACTTGATTATTGGGTACAGGGAAATGATGAGTACCTCACAGGCTAAAAAATACCAACAGTTTCTAAGAGTGTGCCCAGAAAATAAAACCCTCTCAATTGTAACTTTTTTTTTTTTTTTTGTGGTACTAGGGGTTGTTCCTGGGGCCTCATGCCTGCATGTTTTGCAAGTGCTGGACCACTGAGCTGCACCCCCAGCCCTTTTATTTTTTTCCTTACTTCCTGAGACAGGGTCTCACTAAGTTAGGCAGACTTCCTGTGGTCTCGAACTTGCGATCCTCTTGGCTCCGCCTCCCAAGCCACTAGGATTACAGATGTGGGCCACCACGCCCAACTAATTCTAACTTTTCAAAGAAGTATGAAGTCAAAGATAAAGGACTCTGAAACTACCCTATGATTACGATTCTGGTCTCTTCCATTTTGTTAAACAAAACTCAGTCTGTTTAAGAAAAAAATTAATTGTACATTACTTGTAGCTAGAAATCAAGGTTAAAATGACAACTATGGTACAAATGTCTTCAATTTATCAAGTGATTTTCAATGTCTTTATAAAGGAAGCAAGACACTTTTTCACTTTTTCATATTGGGGGGCTGAACCAAGGCTTCACACATGCTAGTCAAGTGCTCTAACACTGAGCTGCACTCCTAGTGCCTTTTTTAGTTTTTATTTTGAGACAGGGTCTTGCTAAGTTACACAGGCTGCCTCTGGCCTCAAATTTGTGAACCTCTTGCCTCAGTCTCCTGCACAGCTGTGATTATAGACATGTGCCATGGTGCCTAGCTGTCTTTCACTTTTAAAATTAGCATTTTTCAAGTAAAATAATGTTGCCCTTAATGAGAGGATCAAGCAGACCTTCACAGCACAAGCACATTCACACACACGCACACCATTATTCTTTCTCTTGAGTCAACAGCTAAATTTTCCTTGGCTAAAACAAGTAAGCAAAGAAGGACTGAGGGGGCATTAGTCCTTCCTTACCCATTTAGATCTAGTTCAAAGGAACCTTAATAACTTTTTCAAACTTTACCAACAGACAATTTATGGCTAGCAGGTGTACAGAGGAACTTTTATTTCAGTGATGAAAACTACACTTGTAAAACTAAGCCAGAAAAATCAAGTCAGATAAGTGACTTCATTTTTGGCAATCCAAACTCTTAATCTTTACCACTGTGGCAAATAATGAGCAGTCTTTAGCTGAAACCCTGACACTGGATAATCTTTCCAAGCTTGTTATATGCCCTTGCGCACCATCAGTGATGTAACAAGATTACTTCATAGCATGGAAGAACTTCAGAATTTCATTTCTTCATTCACATAACCTCACTTTTTCTTTCCTTCCCCCCCCCCCAGTATGAGGGGTTGAACCCAGGGCCTCACACCTACTTTGCAAGTGCTTTACCACTGAGCTGCACCTCAGCCCCCTTTTTAATTCTTTATCTTGAGACAAGGTCTTGCTGAGTTATGCAGGCTGCCTCTGGCTTTGAACTTGTGATCCTCCTTCCTCAGCCTCCCAACTTGCGGGGATTACAGGCACACGCCCCACTTCAACTTCACTTTTCATTAAATTTCTCTAAAGCAAGGTTTCTCAACTTTGGTACTACCGATACTTTGGGCTGGATAATTGTTGCATGGTATGATATCAGCAGCATCTCTGGCCTAGACTCAAAAAATACTGGCAGTGCCCCGTCTCTTCCTGGTTATGACAAACTGAAATGGCTCCAGACATTGCCAAACATCCTCTGGGGACAAAAACATCTCTGGCTGAGAGCTACTGTCCTGAAGAATTGGTTTGACAGACATGTAGACTGATGGATCAGAGTAGAGGATCCAGTAAAACACCCATGCAGCTATGTTGTTGTTAGGTGCCATCGAGTCGGTATCCGACTCATAGTGACCCTCACAGGGTTTTCAATGGCTGACTGTTTCGGGATTGCCTTGGGAGTGGATTGCCAGGCCCTTCTCCCATTTTTGCGGTGCTGGGAATTGAACTCGGGGCCTCAGAGACTTCAGCGCAACGCTCTACCCACTGAGCTAAATCCCAGCCCCCATGCAGCTATAGCCATCTGATATTTGACAAAGGTGCTAAAAATATAAGTTGGAGAAAAGACACCCTTTTCAACAAATGGTGCTGGGAGAACTGGATGTCCTCATGCAGAAGACTGAAATTAGATCCCTCTCTCCCACCCTGTACAAAAATCAGTTCAAAATGGATTAAAGACCTTAATGTAAAACGTGAAACTTTGAAACTACTAGAGGAAAACATACGGGAAACACTTGAAGACATAAGCATAGGCAAGGACTTTCTGAATAGGACCCCAAAAGCACAGGAAACAATACCAAGAATTGACAAATGGAATTGCATGAAAGTAAAAAGGTGTTGCACAGCAAAGGACAAAATTATCAGAGTGAAGAGACAGTCTACAGAATGGAAGAAAATCTTTACCAGCTATACATGAGACAGGGGATTAATATCTACAATATATAAAGACCTCAACAAATTAAACACCAAAAAAGCAAAGTGTCCAATCAAATAATGGGCAAAAGAACAAAACAGACTTCTCAAAAGAAGAAATACAAATGGCCAACAATCATATGTGAAAATATTCAACAACCTTACCTAGCAGGGAAATGCAATCGAAACTACAATGAGATACCACCTCACTCCAGTCAGGATGGCTACCATCAACAAAACAAACAACAAATGCTGGCGTGGATGTGGGGAGAAAGGAACCCTTATACACTGCTGGTGGGAATGCAGGTTGGTACAGCCACTATGGGAATCAGTATGGAGGTTCCTCAAAAAAACAAAAATAGAACTGCCATATAACCTGGCTCTCCCATGCCTGGGTAGATATCCGAAGGAATGTAAGTCAGTACACCATAGAGACACCTGCTCATCCATGATTACTGCAAGATTATTCACAATAGCCAGGATAGGGAATCAACCTAGGTGTCCATCAACACATGAGTAGATAAGGAAATTGTGGTATATATGCCCCTGGAGTTTTGTTCAGCCATAAAGAAAGGATAAAATTATGGCATTTGCTGGAAAATGGATGGAACTAGAGATCATCATTTTAAGCAAATTAAGCCAGACCCAGAAAGACAGATATCGCGTGTTTTCTCTCATATGTGGATGTTAGACTTTAATAGATATTCATTGTTAACACATACAGATAATGAAAGCAGACAGGATTTAAGTAGGGAAAGATAATGGACTAAAGGGGGAGGGGATAAGAAGAAAGGGTAATGGGAGAAAAAATATATATATCAGGTTTCTTGCTGTATGGCAAAATCGGGATATACAGATATAGACAGACTCACAAAAAAGACATGTGAGTAGAAAGGAGACCACTGGTGGGAAGGGAGGTGATGTGGGGCAGGGTCCTGAGAGGGTAAGGGGGAAGTTAACGTGAGCAATGTACAACGAAATGCAGGTATAGAAATGGCACAGTGAGACCCATTAAGTTGTACACTAAATATTACTAACAAAAAAGTTAAAAAAAATGTTTGGAGGAAAGTGGCATGGTACATCTTCCAAAAAACAGCTATGCCAATAGATATTCCAAGGGTGAGTATCTGCTTCCAGCCTTGCTGCCACACCCTGAGACCTTCAGGAGGGCGCCACTGGAAGATACGGTAAACTGGCGTGTGAAACATAAAGCTTACTGAAGCTGGAAGGGACAACTGCAGACAGGACAAATAACAAGCTTCAGAATTCTCCTGGCTAAGTCTGTGAGAGCCGGGAACCACAGGAAATAAGCCTGTGACAACGGCAGACACCACGCCACCGGGCCACACAGCCCTAGAGGAAGGCATTCTTCTCACGGCATGGGTGGATGACTGTGAGGGGCTCCCATCCCCAGCAGACCTAACAAAGTGACTTTCTCAGACAGAGAATCACAGCATGGGAAATACTGTGAGGAGACACAGTACATATCAAAGCAACATCTTCCTCAGTCATTCAACTGCTACTGTTCATCCTGAATTACAGAAGGACCCACGTCCAGGTCAGGGGCAGGCTGTGCTGCATGTAACCGAGAGTGTTCACCCTGGAGCCCAAATCTGACTTCTAAACGCCATTTTCCACCGAAGGAGGGAGGGTCGTCTGGGGAAGTGGCTCATGCCATGGCTGAGCACAAGACCATTGGCTGTCCAAATACATGAGAAAACTCCAACTATCGAATAATAATGGGATGTGCTGAAAGGACAGGAGGCAGCTTGAAAGAAGGCTTTGGCCAAGTCTGAGGTACTGTGAGCATAAAATAAGTCGCAATAGTAAATTATAGCCCAGTGAATAAAGGAGGATTCCAAGAGAAGTGGTGGGCTTAGCCAAGGACCATTTGAAGTGTAGGCGGCACATGCTTGTCTCAGCCACTTGCAGGGCTGAGGCAGAGAGCTCACTTGAACCCATGAATTTGAGACCAGATGGGCAACACTGTGAGACACAATCTCAAAAATAACAAACAAAAAAATTGAACCAGGTGTGCTGGCACCTGCTTGGAATCCTAGCACTTAGGAAGGTGAGGCAAGGGGATTCCTGACCTAGGTTGGGCTACTTACTGAAATCCTGTCTCAAAAGAGCAACAACAACAACAGCAAAAAAAGTTGACCATTTCCAATAATCATAGTAATGACCGATTCATGCAAGAATCTCCAATGGGTACTAAATTTGATAAGAAATAAGATATTTACAGTTTATGATATTATTAATTACAAAGGGAAAAAAATAACTTTTCCAACGGATAATCTGCCAGGTACCGTGTTAGCCAAGTGACCAAAATCAATCTCACCAGCAATGAGAGACATCACATGCTTCCTGTGACATCCTGCCAAAACTGCAGAAATTGAATCTAATCATGAGGACACAAACAACTCCCAATTAAGGGAGAGTCTACAAAATAACTGGCCTGTACTGTTCTAAAGTATCAAGGTCACAGAAGACAAAGAACAGAGGAGCCATTCTAGATTAAACCAGACTACAAAAAAATGACAACCAAATGCAATGTGCAACCCCAGATCAGGACCTGGGCCAAAAGAGATTTTCCTTTTGTTCCAAATGACATTGGTGAAATTTGAATAAGGCCTGTTGATTAGATAACATTATTGTCATGTTAATTTCCTGAGTAGGACAATTACACTGTGGTTATGTAAGATCTTTTGTATTTAGAAAGTATACACTGAAGTATTTAGGAATAAAGGAGTATCATATCTGCAACTTGCTTTCCAATGGCAAAAAAAAAAAAATAGTATGTATTTAAACGTTAAACTTGAGGACTCTCAGTGAAGAGTACTGTGTAAATCTGTCTTCTCTCACCTTTTCCCTGAGTCTGAAGTTAGTTCAAAATGAAAAGCTAAAAAATTTAAGAGCAGATTTCTGGAGCCAGCTGCTTTATTCTGAACCCTGGCATAACCAATTCCTGGTTACATGATTGCTTCTTGGTCAGCAAAATGAGGGATAATAAAAGCCCTTACACGCAGGGATATGGGATCTGGTAATGTGCTTAGAACAGCTCTTAGCAGGTAGTAAGTGCTCAATCTATGCGTATTATTATAAGAACACTATTTTCACAGCCAGAGGCTGAAAAAACCTACTTGCTCATCAACAGGGCACTGATTAAATAAATTATACCATACCCATCATATGGAAAAAGACTGAGAAAAGACTGAGAAATCTGTATGTATTGACAGGGAAGGAGTTTATTGAATGAAAAAAGCAAGAGACAGAAAACTATGGTGTCATTTGTGTGGAAATGAGAGAAAAAACATTTGATTACATATGCGGAAAATATCTAAGCGGATATGTGAAAACCCAACTGCATTCGTTATGTTTTCGAGTAGCCGGGGGAAGAGGAAGGTTAGAGGAAGCTTTGTATCAAAGCATTTTATACTTACTAAATTTTGAAATACGTGATGATTATCTATTCAAGAAATTTAGTGGGTTGGGGGTGCAGTTCGGTGGTAGAGCACTTCATGAACAAAGTCCTGGGTTTTGTACCCCAGCATATTAAAAAAAAAAAACATAGACCATCAAAAAACAAATAAAATACTGACACCAAACATGAAAATAAAAAAGCATATTACTGCTACCAGGTGTGGTAGTGTACTAGTGAGGCCGAAGGAGGAGGATGGCAAGTTTAGGCCAGCCTGGGCTATATAGTGAGACCTTGTGTCAAAATAATAATAATAATTAATTATTTCCCTAATATAAAAATCTCCCAAGTTGAAAATGAAGCAATGGGAAAGTAAAAGGTAAAAAAAAAAAAAAAAAAAAAAAAAAAAACTTAGAGAGTCGGGTGCAGTGGTGTATGCCTATAATCCCAGTGGCTCGGGAGGCGGAGGCAGGAGGATTGCACGCTCGAGACCAGAGACAGTTTGAGTAACTTAGGGAGACCCTGTCTCAAAAAGTAAAAAAATGGGCCGGGGTGCAGCTCAGTGGTCCAGCACTTGCAGAGCATGCAAGTGCGAGGCCGTGGGTTCAACCCCAGGTACTGCAAAAACAAAACAAAACAAAACAAAAAAACCAAAAACAAAAAATAACCTTAGAACACCTACCCTTTAGACAGGAGTCACTCTGAAATAATCTGTCTGAGGTGTAACTATTCTAGTATCTCTTCATCCTGTTAATCTCCGAGTGTTTCTGATGCATGGCAAATATAAAGTGTTGTTTTGGGGTTTTTTTGCAGTACTGGAGGGTTGAGCCCAGAGTATTATGGGCTAGGCAAGTGCTCTACCACTAAACTACATCCCTAGACCTGCTTTTATTTTTCTGAGTCAGGGTCTTGCTAAATTATGCAGGCTGCCTCTGGTCTCACATTTGTAATCCTCTTGCCTCAGTCTCCCAAATCACTGGGATTACAGGTATGGTGCTGGAGAGTTTTTTTTCTTTTTTTCTTTTTCTTTTTTTTCCAAAGGAGGTAGGGATTAAACCCAGGGCCTTGTCCATGCTAGGCAAGTACCCTACTAGGGAGCCACACTCCAAGCCCTAGAAAGATTAAAAACAAACAAACAAAACTTGTTCCTCTGAAAACCTTAAGCCTACCTGCCAGTATGTTGTTAGGTGCCGTCGAGTCGGTATCCGACTCATAGCGACCCTCATAGGGTTTTCAATGGCTGACTGTTTCGGGATTGCCTTGGGAGTGGATTGCCAGGTCCTTCTCCCATTTTTGCGGCGCTGGGAATTGAACTCGGGACCTCAGAGACTGCAGCGCAGCGCTCTACCAACTGAGCTAAATCCCAGCCCTACCTGCCAGTATAGAATGCTTAAAAGTGTTACTCAAAGTCCATGGAAGTAAATCACTTCCATGCTGTTGGATTAGTAACAGGAGAGCCAGCTATCAAGTCAAAGAGCTACATCACTAAAATAAATGCTAAAGTTACTTGATGGCCAAAGCCTGGTGTCTGATCAACTGCTACCACCCATCTTACCAAAGTATGGTATGCTGTCAAATGCTTCAGATTTCACATTATCACACACATACAACCTTGCTTACTAAAGCTAAAAGTATTTAACACTCTCTGAATCTACATGCTACCCAGATTACTGGCATTGTCTTTACACAGTCTGCAACTATGGGTAACACATACAATCTCCTTTTACAAAAGAGGAACCCGAGGCTGGGCCTGGTGTCCCACACCTGTGATCCCAGGGGAACTCAGGAGGCAGAGGCAAAAGGATAGCCTATTCAAGGACAGAGGCAGCCTGAGGACTTTGTCTCAAGATAAAAAAAATTTTAAAAGGTGCTGGGGGGTGCAACCAGTGGTAGAGTGCTTGCAAAGTATGTTTGAGGCCCTGGATTCAACACCTAAGTACACCACACACACACACACACACACACACACACACACACACACACACACAACACACACGCGCACGCGCACACGCACACACACAGAGGACATCAAGGCAATATGATTCAATTATTTAAAGATATCAGGATTAAAAAAATAACGTAAGAAGCTCAAGACAGCATACATCTCACACAGATGTTAATTAGTAGCCATTCAAACTACTTAAACTTTTCTTCAATTTACAGACACAGGCAGAGAGCTCATCTTACAGGGCAGCTCCAGGCCTGGGTGCACCGTAGCATTCTTCACCATTGGGGGAGAATGGCGACCATCGTCCATGTCCAGCTCTGTGCACTGAGCTTCTCCATGGATTACAGCTAACCCCAGACGCAGCCTCTCCGCGTAGGACTGAGCCCTAAGAGGAAGATAATGGGCAGTGGTGACACTGATAGAAGGAAGACCAAGCATCATCACATCACTTTGTTAATTATAAGACGAAAACACAATTCAACATTTTAGGGACACATAGAGGAACTATTCATTCGCTTACTATTTGTTGCTGGTACCTGGGAGCTGAACCCAGGGCCTTGCACATATTCTGCAAGTGTTCTAATACTGGCCTGCACCCTCAGCCCATTTTTAATTTTTTAATTTAGAGTGAGGGTCTTGCTAACTTACGCAGGCTGCCTCTGGCTTCAAAATCATAATCCTCCTGCCTCAGCCTCCCAAGTTGCTGGGACTACAGGCATGCATCACTATGCCCAGTTAAGGAATTATTTATACAAACCAGGCCAAAATGTAAATGACTACAGGGCACAAGAGTTGGGTTCTGGGCTAGTATCTGATTCTAGATCATTTTGGTTCTATCCTTTGTCCAATTTTTTTATTTTGTTCAATATTCTAAAAGGATCATCTTCAGAAGAACTTTGTTCAAAAAGATGTTTCAAAAACCAATGTCTCAAAAACAAAACAAAACCTGCTCATAGCTCCACTACCTTCCTGAAAACTTGGAGGAAGAACTTCCATTTTCTCCCAGAGGAAAACCAAGTCACCCAGAGATGTAGCTGTGCTTTTTGGAGACTGGAGATAAAGCTGTGGAGTCCATGTGACAATGATACTGGAGGACAGTTCAAGTCCATGAGCTTTCACTGGCTATGTTATGACAGCCCTGGATTCCCAAACACCTAATTCTGACTTCACAAGCACTCACAGGGGTTTGTTTTTTAAAAAATAATAAAAGTCTGGCTTATTTACCTTTTTGCGGCATCAGGAGATTTAGCTACAATGACTGCATTTCTGTAATTTGGAATCTAGATTTGGAGGAAAAATAGAAAATACTAAAATGTTATCAAAAACAAATACCTGAATGCTAGCATTACACTTTTTCTTGTCATAACAATTCTCCAAACTAGCAATCAAATATGCTAGAATTTATTCACACACTTAAATTTTTCCTCATTTATCAATTAACATCATAGCAAAAGTACTGTTACATCAAGAGGAAAAAAAAAAAAACCAATAAAGCCCAAGTCTGGTGGTGCATGCCTGTAATCCCAGCACTCGGGACACAGAGGCAGGAGGATCACCACAAGTTCAAGGCCAGCCTGGGCTACACAGCAAGACCCTGTCTCAAACAAAACAAATCAAAACAAAACAAGACAAACCAAGAAAAGCAAACCAAAAAAAAAAAAAAAAGAACCAAAATCTTAAAACCTTCATTCTAAAAAACACAGCAAATTGCTAAGGGTACTTAGAAGGAAATCACTTTTAATGTCTCTTGAAAATATGCTCTTCCATGACTAAGCGCTGAGTCTATCTGGCTGTGGCAGGCATTAAGACTGAGGGGAAAGCTCATTTGATGAGCCTTAATACTGAAATCTGATACCAGAGAAAAACTAAATAGAATCTCTTTGAGGACAATAGGGTGTTTGTTGGTGGCTCCTCACTTCTTCCTGGATATACTGAAGCAGGAAAGGTGAGGCTCTAAGGTTGTCCACGGGAAAGCTGAAAAAGCCTTGTATTTCCTTTTGGTGAAGATCCATAGTGATAATATGAGTTAAACCTGAAATTTTAAAACAAAAAATTACAAAGTTCTCCCCTACAAGTTAATGGCTACAGTGGACACAAACTAAATGCTCAACTCCTGCTTCCTACCAGAAGACTGATGGCAGAGGCTATTGTGAACCAGCAGTGTAGTTATAGACTTTACTGTTAATAAAACTTGAAGTTTAAGTAAAGAATGTGTGCAGCCTAATGCTGAAGAACTCATGACCTTCCACAGGGACAGAGAAGTAAAGCTGAGAGAAGTATGCTCTCCTTTACTATTATTATTAGTTTGGTCTTGAAGAGTAAGAAAAGAAAGATCATGTGGAAAACATGAATATGGAATTAAATATTGGAGCAGTAACAGGTATAAAAAATAGGAAGGCCTTTATTAAAGAACGAAGGAAGAAATTTTAAAGGACTAGGGCTATAGCAGAAGGGAATAAGAAATTAAAAGCAAGTAATGTCCATATCAGAAGGAAAGAAATTCATCTAACATAAGTATAAATACATTACAAAAGGTTCACTGTAAAACTTCCAGAGTGAAGAACCAGTATTTTTAATAAACATCAGACAAGTAAAAAGTCAACAATTCTGTAAGATGTTATTACATTTGATTTACAGGCCAGAAAGTATACCACAGCTTCATGAGAATACAATAATGAAAAGGAACT
Source organism: Pedetes capensis (assembly GCA_007922755.1). Taxonomy (NCBI): domain Eukaryota; kingdom Metazoa; phylum Chordata; class Mammalia; order Rodentia; family Pedetidae; genus Pedetes; species Pedetes capensis. The sequence goes on along the minus strand of VMDO01005382.1, from coordinate 51,512 downwards.
ATTGTACCAGAGGCAACCAGGGACAGGGAAGAGGAAGACTATGTAAACTGAAAAACTAGTAAAAGAAAAATTCAGTTTTAATGTTATGAACACAAAAAGAATGTAGCTAAGGCACATACATAGATGGAGACCTGGAGCTTGGAGATCACATGAGAATGCCAAGCCTGTCAGTTAAAATTTCAGTGGTGACATGATGAAATGTAAAAGTGATAGAACAAAGAAAATCCATAACCAGAGAAGAGGGAAAACACTGAGGCAATTCTAAAGAAAGACAAAGAGAAAAGAAAAGAGTAAGAATTTAATACCTAAGTTCATACACATCCCTAACCAACCTACATGAAAGGAAACAAGAATAGGAAAATCAGTCAACCACACGTGAAGAAACAGATTCCACGTTAGGTACCTGAGGTAGAAATTAATCTCCAATAGGGGAGAATCCTACATTCTAGTGCTGGAACCCCAGGGTCTCTGCTGGTACTCACCTGCTTTTGCCAGCATGGATGCCAACAGCTTGCACACGATGGAACCCCTCTTCCTCATCTTGCTTTGCTTGCTATAGGGGAAATAGGGGATGACCCCGATGATATTCCTGGCACAGGAGGTCTTCAGCGCATAAGCCATGATCAGTAACTCCATGACGGCGGTATTTACATCTCTGAAATAGTCAAAATTTGTGTTTGGGGAGGAGTTCTACATATCAACCCCTAGGAAAGATCTCAACTTCAGCAATTTTACAGGGGGTGCCAAGGTGAGTGTTACGAAGGCATCTTATCCTCACACTAGCTTGTGATGGCCCGTTGTGAACGCAGGGGAAAGCAGAGCAAATGTTTTCAGCTGAGTCAGCTCTGCTTTTCCTCTGTGGTTACTCAAACCCACAACACAGGGATCTTCCTCTCACCTTTGCCCAATCTTCCGATGCGGTCACTACAGTGGCATGTGAAGCAGCTGCTGCTGACCAGGGTTAGGTGGCACCTGCTGGCACCCTCCCATGGATTCAGACCCAGGCCAGTGTGAATGTCAAGGGAAACCCAGCTGCCCCTTTACTTATCTGTCATTAACAGAAAGAATTTGGTCTCTTTCTTTGGTGGAGGGTAGGGCAGGAGAGAGGTTTTTGAAAAGTTCCATGACTTCTTTCCCTGAGACAGATTCCTGACAAAGATTATGCAGAAAGAGATGGAAAAATGACCCCGAAAGATACTCAAGGAAAGCCTGGTTTCAGTGGTAATGAAGCTGGTGCCCTCTGCAGAGATGGATCAAGTTTAAGGTGGGTGCCCTTCTGAAGGTCAGCCGTGAGTTCTTTGGGACAGGCTCCAGACATCCACCCCAAGCTTCAGCTTTCTCCTACTCAAAAATCTCCTCTCGGGAGTCAGAATTGTGTCTCCTTTCCCCAGGTCATCGGCTCCGACCCACAGGAGGAGGAACAGGTGCTTCAGGGGTAGTTCCTGACCTGACCGTAGGAGTGGGCCAGGCCTCCTTACTGCATCGGCTCAGCAGAGTTCACAGTGTTGGCTGAACAGGTGGCTGAATGAAGTACTCACCAAGACAGCCTTTTAGTTTGCAGGACAATCAGGCCATTTCCTCTCAGCCTGTTCTCATTTCTGTGTACACCTCTCTTAAAGGCAGAGTTTATCTGGGGGTGGGTAACTGCAAGGATTTCCTTTGACTCTGACAGTTTTCTACTTCTGCATTCAACTCATGGAACTTCCAACCTCACCCCAGCAATCTGTATTTGTACTATTACAGGCCGCAATGGTAAAGAAAACATCTCTCCCAGAGGGTAGATACAACTGACTTCAGAGCTCAAACTCAAGATGACCAAGGGATTCCTTTTGGACAGCTGGTAGGTTCCATTCTTCTTTGGCTATCCTTTCTTTCCTCTGAAATAACCAAAGCACTTTTCTCCTTCCTATTTCCAAATTAATAATGCCAATGTATAACAAGAAGGGCCAGGATTTAGCTCAGTTGGTAGACCGCTGCTCTGCAGTCTCTCAGGTTCCGAGTTTGATTCCCAGAACCACAAAAATGGGAGAAGGATGTGGCAATCCACTCCCGAGGCAATCTTGAAACAGTCAGCTATTGAAAACCCTATGAGGGTCGCTATGAGTGGGAGGCAACTCGAGGACACCTAACAACAACAACAACAACAACATGTATAGCATCAAAGGTCAAAAGTCTTTTAGTACAATCAAGACAAAACAATTATTGAGTACTTTCAAGGTACCTGGGAATTCATAACACTTGGCCAATTTTACTTCAGTCATATAATCAACAAGTATTTTCTGAGCAACTGGGAGAGGTCAGTGGACAAAGCAGTCAACAAGACAGATCCCACCTCAAGGGAAGGCCAGAGACACACTTGAGTCATTCCTGCCAAGGAGCACACCTAGCTCATGTAGACAAGTTTTCTATCCTACAGAGGAGAGGTCTGGGTACCCACATGGGATCATCCAAGCCATGCCTTATGAGACCTGAATGCTAGCTAAAAGGTGCACAGCACCCAGATGATAGTAAATCAATAACCTGGGCACCTATAGCTAGACTCCATGCCACACACCACAGACCCTACAACAGACACCCTCTTCCACTGTGGGCTGCTCTTAACCTTCCCCTTGCGTGACACTGTGGGCCTCAAAAAGGTCCACTGCCAGTGGCCTCTTAAACCAGATCCCAATGCCAACAACACAATCAGAGTTGGGGTTAATGTAGTATATTCTCAAAGAGCGGCTAAGTAGTGGGTTTCTGGCTGGCTCGCCATGGCATTTATAAATACGACCACCTGACAGGATGAGGTTTGCAGAGCCCACCACGCGGCAGGCCCAGAGAGTAAGATATTAAAGTAACAAAATGACCATTTTTGGAGGAATCTTGATTGCAGGGTAATTTTCCTTTCAGTAATCACCAATTGTCCACATGAAGGTTTTACTGTCCACTTTTCCTCTTCCTGAGGACCTATGCCAGGGAATTCAGCATCTTCCAGCCCAAGGCTAAGGAAAGCCACTCCAGCCCCTGCCTGTTACTGGTCAAGATGACAACAAAGGAGGCTTTGTCACACTGGCTTTATCCATTTGCTGAGAGATACTGGGCAAATTAGACCCAGGCAGTTGCTTTGTGGGCTAGCAGGGAGAGGAAAAGCTGGCTGGCAGCCTCGGCTTTGCTTATCTGTTTCCTAAGAAAGTTCCAAGTACATCCTGGTTACTTCACTGAGTCTTTGTATCTAAGCAGGACAATCTTAACTATTTGACCAACAGTTTTTCTCTTCTCTAGATATTGTTGTTAGGTGCCATTGAGTCGGGTCCAACTCAGTGACCCCGTGTACAACAGAACAATTAAACCCAGCCTATGCTAAACCTAACTGTTCTGTCATCTTGCATAAGCAAAAACAAATGTGAGGCAAGAAAAGAGAGCGGTACAAAGGTTCACCAAACTGCTTAGACTGTGAAAGACAGGCAACCATACAGATGTAAGAAATGAGGACAGGGTAACGGGCAGGATTTACACCAGCCCAACCTCCAATAATCAATTATCTGCAGCAAATAAGTTGTACATGGTATTTTAATGTCTTCCTATTTCATATCAACGTGCTGGAATTTGTACATAAACATGTGAACTATCCTTCAAAAATTACCTTGTAATCTTCATATTTATTTTATAGTTATGTTGCTCAGTAAGTTTAGAATTTCCGTGACTAGCACCACAGTTTGATAATAAGCAGAACCACTTCATTTAGATCAGCTTTTCACCATTTCTAAAAATTAAATCCATCCCCAACGATCGAAAACTTACTATTATTGGAACAGTCAAAAGAAATATGCTGCAAATTCTAAAAGTGATTTTCAAACCTATTCTAAGGGTCACCAAAGAAAAGTATAAATATGATTTTAGGATGAGAGCTCTGAAAGCAGCTAAGCTTACTTGAATGTCTGAGGTTTGGTCTGTTTGTCTAAAATCAGCTTTATTACCTTAAGTAACATCACCTACTCCCAAACCAAAGAAAACTTGTAAGACATATTCCTTCATCTCTGTAACTAGCAGGTAATAGCAAAAAAACAATTTCTCTGTGTCCCTTGGTCGGTACTAAAATATTCCGTACTCAAGCAGTAAAAGTATTAGCTTGTTGTAGCAAACCCAATAACCTTTCTATGGAGGGGGAGGGGTGTCTTTTTTGAGATAGGGTCTTGCTATATAGGCTTTGAACTCATGATCTTCCTGCCTCAGCTCCTAAATGCTGGGATTACACACATGCGCCACCATTGTCGTTGTTGTTGTTAGGTGCCGTCAAGTCAGTATTCGACTCATAGCGACCCTCGTAGGGTTTTCAATAGCTGATTGTTTCAGGATTGCCTTGGGAGTGGATTGCCAGGCCCTTCTCCCATTTTCCAGTGGTGGGTATTGAACTCTGGACCTCAGAGACTGCAGTACAGCCCTCTACCAACTGAGCTAAATCCCAGCCCTGTGCCACCATGCTCAACCCAAACCACATACCCACGCTGACACATGCCCCCTCTTTCAGCGTTCTCTGAATGGTTCCTGGCTTCTTCCATTTTGTCATCCTGAGACATAGGAATTGCCAGGTGAGGTGGGTTTTGCTTGGACACTGCCAACCACTGGGAAAAGAGCTGTGGCTTCTAAAGTCCCCACACAAGCCCACCTAAGGGGACCACAGTGTCCTCAGAACAGGCACACATTTGCATCCATGCTCCTTCAAGGGCAGAGAGCCTTTCCACAGTTCAGATGTGCCCATAAAATCCTCAGGGTTGTCCTACAGGATTCATTCCTGCAAACTATGAACTGCTCCCAATTGCTACTCCTGGTCAAGTTTTCTAATACCACACGTGGTGGTGCCCGCCTGAAATCCCAGCATCTCAGGAGGTGGAGGCAGGAGGATCACAGGCCTGAGGCCAGAGGTAGCCTGCATAACTTAGCGAGCCCTTATTCAAAATAAAAATATAAAGAATGGGCTGGGGTACAGCCTAGTGGTAAAGCACTTGGAAAGTACAGGCAGGGCTCCCCCACCACCACCACCAAATAAACAACAAAAAGGTTCCCTAACACTCTTTGGAAAACATCTGCACATCAATGACTCTTCATTTGCAAAGTACAGCCTCCATCACTGCCTTTCAAGGGAGTGTGGAGGCAATTCACACCTGATATCCTAGTACAATGAGGGCTGGGATTTAGCTCAGTTGGTAGAGCTCTGCCCTGTAGTCTCTGAGGTCCTGAGTTCAATTCCCAGCACGGCATAAATGGGAGAAGAACCTGCCAAACCACTCCCAAGGCAATCCCAAAACAGTCAGCCATTGAAAACCCTATGAGGCTCACTATGAGTCCGATAGGGACTCAGACTCGATGGCACCTAACAACAACAACAATCCTAGTACAATGGAGTCTGAGGCAGGAGGGAGGTTAAGACAGGAGGATCCATTTTGAGGCCAGCCTGTGCTACCAAGTGAGATCCTGTCTCAAAAAAACAAACAAAAAGCTTTTCAGAGGCGTTAAAGCCTCATCCTGCCAACTTGTGAGAATGAAAAGCTTGTCAACCTCCTGTGTTCCAATAGCCACACTTGCAATCAGCCGGGAAAATAGCTCATAAACTTCCCAGTCATTAATGTCACTCATGCTGTGCAGACTATATAACAAAATGGGGTCTCTGCCATCAGAGTGCCACAACTTCAGTTCCTCCCTGAGTCAAGGATGATTCTGAAATACAAGCAACAGAACAAAGGTACCCAGAGTGCAGCTGCCCTGCGCCGTACAAGAGCCACCCAACGCGTGCAATGCATCTTTTCCTGAGGAAGAACTAAAAGTCACAGCTCAAATTCCAGGTTATGGCACAGTCCAAAGATCAGTGCTAACAAGGGTTCCTTAACAGTTCTTCCCACAACACATATTATTTTGCTATCATAAACTAAGGTAGGGTAGCAAAGATACTTTGGCATCTGACCCTGCTTTTGGAATTCAACCTCTGTATCTCAGAGAGGATCAGGGACAAGGCTGGCAATCTATGGCTGGAAGGCCGAGGCTTTGTTCCTCTCCACCCTCAATGCAGAGCCCTTAGTCTAAGGTGGCCAATCCAGGGGCCAGGTGGCCATGTGCTGCTCTTCTCAATGCCCTATAGAACTCAGGAATTCAGGGAGAAAAAAGTGATGGCAAGGCAGCCTTACTGCTCATGACAGACAGGGTAAGCACAGGAGGCCCGGAGCGGCGCATGGTTCATTGGGCTCCCTTACCACATGATCTTCAAGCTCAGTAGGGACTAGAAAACAACCAGTCTATTTTATAAGGTACGAAACAGAGGCCTCTACACAGTTAGGTGCTATTTGGACAGAGACCTGAATAAACCAGCCACACGAACATCTCAGGAACGATGTTTCTAAGCAGAGAAAAGAGTTAGGTGTAAAAGATGCAGGAAACACTTGTGGATAGGCTGTTTTTAATTCTGTCAGAATCAAAGTCAACTGCTTCAGGAAATTCTGTCTGATGGGGCCTGGCAGATTTGTAAAGGAGTTGGAATAGACAGATTCAATATTCTCAAACCGTAACATCCCAAAAAAGATTCATATTCTGCCAGCTGGCAATGTGTTTCTCACCCTTTACCCTCTGTTCCCCTTTCCAGATTTATGTGATCCAAATAAAGTTGCAATCAGGAAAAAAAACCTGTATCTGCATCTTAATCTACAACTATAGTGCACTCGCTCGCACGTGCTCTCTCTCTCTCTCTGCCTGCAGATAGATACATCTATAAAACACACATTCAAGACGCTTCCCCAAAAAGGGATGGTGCACTATCAAAACTGAGCAATCCTAAGAGGTAAATAATACAAGTCACTGCAGCAGGAAGTGATTTTGTTAAGATGGCCCTGAGTCTATCAGACCTGGAAACATCCAACAGGACTGCTGAGTGCTTCTCAAATTCAAGGCATTGGGTTCAATGCCTGTTGTTAGGTGGTGTCAAGTCAGGTCTGACTCATAGTGACCCTATGTACCATGGAATAAAACACTCCTGGACACCGTGCCATGCCTGGTACTGTTGTCAGTGTTTCTGCGCTATTCATTGGGTTTTCAATGGCAGACTGTTTTGGGAGTGGATTGCCAGGTCCTTCTCCCTAGCCTGCAGTATGTCTTTATTCCCAAGGGCCTCCCATCCAAGGACTAACCAGGCCGACACTGCTCAGCTTCCTTGGAAGGAGGAAAACCAGAAGAATGCATACTCCATTTCCCTGAGGGTTCCTAGGCAAGCCCTTGGGTCTTCCTCCATTTCTAAGACGCATGTCAAAACCACCGGGCAAAAAACACTGCAGTTCCCGGCAAACAATATAAAATTAAAGTGCTGGAGGAAATGCACAGTAGGGCATCAGATAGAGGGCGACACATGTCTGTCAAAACCACAAACACTTCGAGCCTCTTATTAGCAGTCATATCTATCCACACCAGAAGGCCTGGATCCTTGTGCCTGGCAACTCCATTTCGTGGCATCTGCCTACAGACATGCTGGACACATGGGCAACGTTATTATACACACAGAAGTATGCCCTGCAGCCCTGCTATGCTGGCATGAGTCTGACAGGCAACTAGGTGAATACATGGTGGCACAGCCACACATGATGCACAGCAGCAAAGACAAGATGGCAAGGGCACAGCTTCATCCCTCTGGACTGCCTTCTAAAGATGCACAAACTGAACCTCATCATCCTGAATTGTCTGTTAAACCCACGGTGAGGGACACTTGACAAAGTAACTGGAAAAATGTCAAAGGCTTCCAAAAGGCTTCAAAAGTGTGAAGTGCTGAAAGTCTGGGGAGGACTGGGAACTGCTGCAGATTGAGGACCAGGCAGACCCAGCAACTTAGCGGCATTGGGGCACTGAACCAGCTCCTGCTCCAAGCGCTGCTTCCACAAGGGACAGGACCTCAATAGGTCTGAGGGTCAGACAGGAGCCATGAGGAAGTACGAATATCCTGACCCTGACCACATACTGTGGGGACAAACAGAAAACTGTTGTCTGTGGGAAGTATACGGTGAAGTATCAGGGATGGTGAGGCTTCTGGGTACCAACTTCCTCTAAAATGGTTACAGCACTCATGTGAGCTTCCTCCTCTTTTTAAAAGAGGAGGTAGCTCTTTATGTATTGATATGCCCGTATTCTTAGTGATGAATGCTATCTTGTTTTTTTTGTTTTGTTTTTGTGGCTCTAGGGGGTTGAACCCAGGGCCTCCCATGGATTTGCAAACACTCTACCACTAAGCTGCATTCCCAGCCCATTTTTGTTACTTTTTACCTTGAGACAGGATCTCGCTAAGTTACACAGGCTGCCTTTGGCCTGGAACTTGTCATCCTCCTGCCTCCGCCCTCCTGAATTGTGGGGGTTACAGGTGGGCACCACAGCACCTGGCAGTTGTAGTGTCATAATCAGAAAAAAGTATTAAAAGCTAGGCATGGTGGCAAATGCCTATAAAGCCAGCATTTGGAAGATAAGACACAGGATCGTCTCAAGTTCAAGATCAGCCAGGGCTACGTAGTGAGACCCTGCCTCAAAACAAACAAAATATTAAAATATTTATTATCCACCACTAACACTGTGTAGGGGCATCTGCTGTATTCGCATATACATTACTACTCACCCCATGACCACGTGGTCCTCACCCTCCTCCTCTGTACCCTCAAAGGGAGGGGGCAAGAACAACTGTCATGCAGCACAGATATGAAGTGCCCAGAACACTGACTACACTCAGTGCCATTTTTATTACTAATACGGTCTGAGGAACACAAGTGAATCAGGACAGGAAGGGGGCCCAATCACTCTGTTCCTGTGTGGTATTGAGAAGGTGTTGGAAGCTCACACTCTAACAGGCCAGGGTTCCTCCAGGGTCAGACCCTCCTGCCCTATGGGAAGCAATGGCAATGTTATCTGCAATATAGATAGGACAGAAGCAGCAAACTGCAAAATAAAATGCTGTGCAAACCCGGCTTAATGGGTGTGAATTAAAGCAGTCATACAGTGTTTAATAAGGTCACCAAGCTTTTCAGCAGAGCTGAGCAGACAGACACTGGTCTAGGTTCAGTGCCCCAGGTGCATTTAAAGTTTGAGAAGATGGTCAAATAAACAAGTAACAGGACAGTGTAACAAACAGGACAGGAACTTCAGATGACTAGAACTGTATTTTAGGAAACATTTAGTTTAACATGCATACAAATTTGTAATTAAAAAAAAAAAAAACCTGAACTGTCATTCCCATGGAAAGATAATGAATTACATCATTTAGATTTTTAGAGGAAAAAGGATTTAGAGCTCACTCTCACCTGGGTATTGTCTGTATAATGAAAATATCTTGGCCACGAACAGATTCTTTGATTTCAACTCTTGTTTCTGAAAAATAAAAATGTTCTGAAGCTTTAAGAAAAGCACTTCATGACTTCATGATGCAGTACCTAGACAGCATATGGAAAGAGTAAAGATAAATCTAATCTAAACATTTCACTTAGTGCAACAAAATAAATTCTTTCTTTCTTCTTTTTTTTTTTTTGAGACAGGCTCTCCCAGTGTATCTCACACTGGCCTGGAACTTGCTATGTCGCCCAGGTTGGCCTTAGAACTCACAGTTAAATGGGTGATTGCCAAACAGAGTACCTCACATATCTACAGTTAGCTTTAGGTTTTAAATCCTAACATCTCCTGATTCCCCTGGCAGTACATAATGTTCTCAAGCCACCAAGTAACCTATACACATCTTGCCTGTAGCCATAGCCCTGTGACATCTGATCCCGTCAGATCTCAGAAGCTAAGCAGGGTTGGGCCTGGTTAGTACTTGGATGGGAGACCGCCTGGGAACAAACAGCTACCGTAGGCTTTCGAGAAGGACCTGGCAACCCACTCCCAAAAATCAATCTGCCATTGAAAACCCTATGACTAGCAGAGAAGCACAGAAAATAGTGTTTTGCCTATTGTATGTAGGGTCACTATGAGTCAGACACCGCCTTGAGGGCACCTAACAACAACAACAACAACATACACATCCTGGGAATATGAGTGTTCCATTCAACTATCCATTCAATTATCCTTCCCTCTGGGTACTGCACCATTTAAATCCCCAAATATCATTATGTCTTAGTAATTCATCTCTTCAAGCCACTTAGTTACAACTTAAAAAAAGAAAAGGAAGCACAGATTCAGGTACCTAGGCTTTCAATTTTGCAAAAATAATTTCAAATTATCCTAATTTGCCTTTGCAGTGAGTAGGAGCATGATAATCTGAAGTATGTGGCCCCACTAGGTTTATGATACAGCACTCATAGGACACCGGCCATCAGCAAAGTGCTGTCAAGCATTATTAGTTAATGTTACAATATGGCTCTCCACACAGGACAGAGGGAAGCAAAAATGAGTTATCAACTCAGTGAGAGAGACTGTAAGAGACTTGAAAAAAAATTAAAAATGGAGAGAATTTAAAGAGGACTTTCTGTAAGTCATTATTCCTAGTACCAGATTGCTCTTGATATCATTTGATGACCCAGGCAGACAGTAAAGTGTAAGACGTATTTATAAAATACAACCCAATGTAGATGAAAAAGCATTCTATACATCTCTCCCCTATTCATGCTAAAGCAAGACATTTGCATCATCATGTAAAAAGCAAAAGGGAGATTAAGGAGAAAATGGAGTCAGAGTCCAAAGGGAAGCACAGAATGATGTGCAACTCCGATGCGAAAGAGAAAATATTTCTATCTTAAACATAAGTAATACCTGTCTTTTAAAAGGATTCCAGATGATTAAACAGTTTATCAAAGAAAGGATGTTTAAGAAACAACCTTAACTTACCTCCATTGGTCTCTTGGTATACAACAGACTTCCCCAATTCAGCACCAAGTCGCCTATAAGCCAAAAAATAAATAAATAAAAGTAAAAAAAGCAATTAGGAATTCTCTTTTTAAAAATGATTCCAGTTCACATGTACACATTTTTGTTTGCTTGTTTGTTTTGAGACAGGGTCTTTCAATATAACCCAGGAGGGCCTCACACTCACAATTCCTGCCTCAGCCTCCCGAGTGCTGGGACTACCAGTGTACATCACCATTTCCAGCTCTAAAAAAAATTGTTTGGAACATCACTCCCAAATTTACACTTAAAAACTGTTAAAAAAGGAAAATTTATGTCCTATTTTACAAAAAATTGAAAATATACTTTAGCCCCACCACAAAACCATAAAACAGGTAGAATAGATAAGAGTACCATAATGTTGCTCAGTGTAGGAGCTGAGTGAAGGACAACTGGGTAAGTATAACACATATGTATCTCAGACATATTCTGGGAGTTGTTGTTGTTGTTCTTAGGTGCCATGGAGTTGGTGTGTCCCTCTCATAGCGACTCTATGTACAATAGGCGAAACTCTATTTTCAGTGTTTCTCTGCTATTCATAGGGTTTTCAATGATAGACTGATTTTTGGGAGTGAGTTTCTGGGTCCTTCTCCCAAGCCTACAGCACCTGGTGTTCCTAGGCGGTCTCCCATCTAAGTACTAACCAGGCCCAACCCTGCTCAGCTTCCAAGATCTGATGGGATCCGACACCACAGTGCTATGGCTGCAGGCATCCTGGAGGACAACACACCTAACTCACAGATTAAAGTACATAATCAAGCTGGGTGTGGGGGCACACACCTATAATTCCAACACTCTGAAGGCTGAGGCAAGAAGACTGAGAGTTCAAGGTCAATGTGGGCTTCATAGCAAGTTCCAGACAGCCTTGGCTACAGAGACCTTTTCCCAAACACCGACAAAAAACAACAAAAAAGTACATAATCAAAAGTTTGAAGATCTGCGCTCAAAGTTCAGATCTGAAAGGAATTGGGTAAATAAAATATCCTAACCTCAAGGGTCATCCACTCTAATGATCTTCAAACTTTATTTAGTGCTAAACTCTACCCCCCACCCACACAGTACTGGGGTACTGAATCTAGGACCTCACATATACTGTGCAAGTGTTCTACCACTGAACTGCACCTCCAGCCCATTTTCTTACTTTAATTTTGAGGAAGGGTCTCTCTAAGTTATGCAAGCTGCCTCTGGCTTCAAACATGCCATCCTCCTGTCTGTTTTCTGAGTAGGTGGGTATGTGCCACCCTTTCCAGCACTTGTGCTAAACTCTTTTTTCAAATTAAATGTTACTAAGGGGTTAAGGGTGTGGCTCACAGGTATAGCACTTACTTAGTATGCATGAGGTCCTGGGTTCAATCTCCAGCACCGCAAATAAAATATTTTTTTTAAAAGTTACTAAAAACTCGATATATGAAACAGCTAAGTATTTACAAATATTATTTTTTTTACAGTAACTTAAAATCTTCCTGGAACATGGCAGGCAAGAATCTAACATAAAAACGAAAAAGGTAAAAATTCAAGCGAGGCACCATGGTGCATGTCTGTAATCCCAGCAATTTAGGAGGCTGAGGCAGAAGGATTGAGAGTTGGAGTTCAGTCAGGCCTACCTACAAAAATCCTGTTGCAAAAAAAAAAAAACAACAAAAACCAACCAACCAACCAAAGAAAATACAATATAATCATGCAATTACTTGTCAACCTTCAGACTTTGCAGAGGGAATCTAATGCAAATTCTTTAAAATGTGAAAATGCCTTTAAATGTTAAAATATTAAAAAGCAAGCTATTTCTTTTTCAGTACTTGGACGCTGAACCCACAACCTTGCACATACTTTGCAAGTCCTCCACCACTGGGCTGCAACCCCCCAAGCCCATTTTTTATTTTGAGTCAGGGTTTCACTAAGTTAAGCAGGCTGCCTCTGGCCTGAACTGGAAATCCTGACTCTGCTTCTCAAATTGCTGGGATTACAAGGGTGTGCCACCATGTCAGGTGCAAGCTACTAGTTTTGCTTTGTATTTCTAACAAGTTTATTTGGGAAAGGGCCCATATGGCCTTTCCTTTCTGTTAAGACTCTTGAGTTTCTCCAAAAGAGATAAGAATTGAGGGCTTCAGTAAACAGGTGTCATCAGAGGGCCACTAACAGTCCTCACTCTGAGATTTCACTTGATCTCCATTAGCTGGATAGAATCACCCCCGTTTTACAAATGAAGTTCAGAAAAATAACATCTCTTGCCTAGTGTCAGAGTGGGTAAGTGTCAAGTCTGGGAAGGCACCGCAGAGCCTCAAGGGCTACTTGATACCACAGGCTTCTTTGGTTTATAAAAACGCAAAGAAGCCACGGAAAGGTAAAGGCTCGACTTGAAATGCCCGATCCAACCTAAAACCAACTCGCAAGCAATGGTTAGGCAACCCCTGCTGTCCCCAGCCCCAGCACTGTGCTTCCTGGAGTCGCCACCTTCTCCCCGCCCGTCTGCGCGCGTCCCATAACGGGGTCCGGGGCACGGCTATGGCCAGATGGAGAGGGCGACTCCAACCGTGCGCAAGGGGGCCAAGCCCCCAGACCACGGCGCGCACTCGGGGAGACGCGAGATCGAGGCTGCGGGGTTCATTCACTCGGAGTCGGGCCCAGCTTCTCGGCCACAGCCCCGCAGAGCGGAGGGCGCCTCTGTGGCCTCCGGGGTCAGTGTGGCTTGGCCCCGGCGCGGGCCTGCGACTCCCGCCCCTACTTCCCCCAGGTCGGGGTGGCGGAGGAACCCCGCGCGGGACCCCCGCCCCGCGACCGCGCTTACTCGGTGATTCGCTTGGCCAGCTCTGTGCAGGCGGCCGTGGAATTGGCCGAGAAGACGCGGTAGCCGGTGCGAGCGGCGTTCATGGCCGGCCGGGCGGCGGGGCGGGCGCGCGGGGCGCGGAAGGTTGAGTTCGCGGACAGCGGGGGCAGCAGCAGCAACTTCCTGGGCATCGTCCGGCCCGAGGCGCGGTTACGGCCGCCCGCGCGGGGCTGGACCCGGGTCCGGTTCCGGCGGAGGCAGTAGCGAGGATGGGCGTCGGGCGAGCTGGGGGTGTGTGGGGAGCGCTGAGAAACCCGCTCAGGAGAGAAGGGGGTGCGGAAGCCCCTCCCTCCGCGTCCCGAAGCCACCGAGCACTCGCGCACCAGCCACGCTCACAGCAATCCGCGCCACAACTCTCTCAGCTCCCGAGGCCAGGCCACGCCCCCTCCGGGAGTCCGAGGGGAGCGGCTAGAGCGCCCGCAGGACCGCCATCTCCAGTGAGGGCAGGGCGGTGGGCGACATCTTCGCAGCCTGTTCTTCCGATAGACGCTTACGGATCCGCTAGTCCGCTTGCTTTTGCCTCTCCAAAACGAGCTGTTTCGCGGTCGCGCTCTTGGGTGGTGCATCGCGGCCTACTAGTGGTCCCAGCCACGTTCACCTTTTCCTGCCAGGATCAAAAATGTCTGCCTCCGAGGAAACGACGATCTAGTTCCATGGCTCTTTGATAACACAGCGCTAGCGAACTCCCCGGCGCGTGCGCAGGGCTGCGATTTACTGCATTTGAAAAGCAGAGAGCAGAGTTATTTGCAACTTGTTTCCTGCAATATTGAAATGCTCCAAAGCTGGTCAGCGCCTGGCGCTGATCGTGAGGGTTTTCCCAGACTCTGGCCTTTCATTGGCCTGTAAGGCAAGTCTCCCTGAACGTGCCAAAGGCACTCCCGTCGTTTTTGCTCCCAATACTCAATCCGCAGTCCCCTTCCATGTGCTCAGGGACCAAGGGTGGATAGGCCTTAGCCTATAACCTATTTGGGAAAAGGACCAGGCAACCCACTCCCCAAACCAATCAGCCATTGAAAACCTTATGAATAGCAGAGAAGCACTGACAATAGTGGGCTGGGATTTAGCTCGGTGGGTAGAGCGCAAAAATGGGAGAAGGGCGTGGCAATCCACTCCCAAGGCAATCCCGAAGCACTCAGCCATTGAAAACCCTATGAGGGTCACTATGAGTCGGATACCAACTCCACGGCACCTAATAACAACAACTGACAATAGTGTTTCCTCTGTTGTATGCTGGGTCTCTATGAGTTGGATATGGACTCCATGGGACCTAACAACAACAATATAACCTGTTACTCATTAAAAGTATGATATGTGCCTTTCTCTATCCTCCCATTCTTTCAGCATCCTATCCAAGGACCGGCTATGCCAGGTGCACTGAAACACCAGGGTGACGCCATCCATGTTAAGGACAAACTGACCACTGATCTGCATCTTACCCGAGGAACAAACTTCTTTTAGAAATATCTTAGTTAACTGGTTGCAGTGGCTTGCCTGTAACCCCAGCAACTGGGGAGGCTGAGGCAGAATTGCGAGTTTGAGGCCAGAGACAGCCTGTGCAACTTAGCGAGACCCTTTTTCAAAGTAAAAAGGAGCTGAACATGCAGTTCAGTGGTAGAGCGTTTGCCTAGCACGTGCAAGGCCCGGGATCAACTACCCAGTCCTGCAAAAACAAAACAAGACAAAACCATACTCATGACCAATGGAAAACAACTGGACCCTTCCTTTGTTTCGGGGCAGCCTGATCTATCAGTGCTATCTCCCCTCTCCTTAAAGTGACAACCTTCCCCCAATTAAAGCCCTGAGTGATGTTCACATTCCTTGGTTAGGTGTTTTGCTGCTATTGTTACTGGTTTTTTTTTCTTTTTTGAGACAGAGTCTCTCTATATAGCTCAGGCTGGCCTCGAACTTGTGATCTTCATGCCTCAGCCTCCTGAGCGCTGAGGCATGTACCACCAAGCCCGGCAGCTGGATTTTATTTCTATTGTCATTGAGTATGTTAGGCTTCTCCTGCTGTGACAAAGGCCTCAAAGGGAGGAAGTATGTATTTGGACTCACAGTTTCAGATGTTCAGTCCAGAGTCAGCTGTATCCATTACTTTGGGCCTGAGACAAAGCAGAATATCATGGAGGTAGGAATGTGCAGCAGAGGCTGCTCACCTCATTATGGCCAGGAAGCAGAAAGACTTAATAGGAAGGGACCCTGGAAAAGACATAGCCCTCAAGGACACACTGCCCCCAGTGACCTACCTTCTCCAACTAGGCCTCACTGTCTGCAAGTCCACTGCTTCCCAATAGTCTATTCACATTTTGAATCCATCTATGCATTAAACCAATGATTAGATCGGAACCCTCATGATCACAGACACACCCAGACGTATGCTTTACTAATCTAGGTATCACACAATCCAATCAAGTTGACAATCAAGATTAACCATCAAACCAAGTTAGAAATTCCTATATCTGGCATCAAGCCCTTTCAGTATAAGATCATGTATCCCTTAGTGCTTTGTATTTCCCAGGGTCCAGGGCAGGGTTATGGGTACTGTGAGTGAGAAGCACTCACTCAGTATTTATTGATGTGGTGCATGAGGAAGGTAAAGGCCAGGGAAGCAGTGGAGTCAGTAGTCATTGGCTGCTTGAGGATCAGGAGGGGATCAGGTGTCACAACTTTTGACTGTAGCATTGGCAGGACTTTTTTTTCCATGCTGGGGATCAAATGCTGGGAAAGTGCTCTAGATGGAGATACATCCGAGCCTAGTACTACCACCTTTGGAGAATGGCTGCTCTTTGTGACAGTGGGGACTTAAGGGAACAAAAGATTGTGATTGAGGCATCATGAGGCCTGAGGCTGCAGTATCTGGAAGTTAAACCACCCTGAGTCCAACAGCAGCCTGAGCTATATCCTGCTGTCTCTCCAGAATCATTGCCCCATCCACCCTCTCTGTCCTCCAGCAGGTAAACCAAACCAAACCAAACCAAACCCATGGTGTGGCCAGCCTAAGCCAATTTACATAACCACTGCCCACTTGTCCAGCCAAAGGACTCAAGCAGGAACTGTGTTACCTTCTAAAGCAAAGGGACACCACTTCACATTTTCCCTCTGTGTGTCAAGCCTTAATCCACCCCAAACTGGACTCATCTCCATTTGCTCAATTTTCCCCCAATCTGTCCCCTTGTGAATGAACATAACCCTCAGGCCCCTAGTTGAATACTTCCAGGAGTCACCTTTCGCTCTCCCCTGTCCCCAGCTTCCCCAGCCATTCATTCATCCACACATCAACACACACTGAGTACTGGCTCTTTGCCAGGCCCATGTTGGTGCTTGGGTTGACTTCACTGAAGAAAAAGACAGAATTCCTATTCTTGAGGAGATTTACAATCCATCAGGGAAGAGAAATACAAAATTAAGCACAGTCGGTGAGTAAATTATATAGGATAGTAGAAGGTATATCCATTTCTTATGGTTTTGGTAACAGATTACCAACAACTTTGTGGTTTAAAACAATGCAAATTTATGCTCCTATAGTTGTGGAGGCCAGAAGTCCTAAAATGCAAATGTCAGCAGGGGTGTTCCTTCTAGAGGCTTCCGAACCCGCATCCTTGCCTTTCCCACTCTCTAGAGGCTGTATAGTTTCCCTGGCTCAAGGTTCCCTTCCATCTTCAAAACCAGTAATATAATAGCTGGAGAGGGCTTTGAATGTTCCCAAAACAAAGAGGTAATAAATGTCTTACGCAATAGGTATCCCAACCCCCCCTCATTCACATGTTGCTTTTGTGTCTTCAGATGTCACACTGCCCCATAACTATACACAGTTAAAAAATCAAGCTGGTACCGTAGCACATGCCTGTAATCTCTATACTCAGGCAGGAGGATCTCAAGTTCCAGGCCAGTCTGGCGTACATAGTGAGACCCTGTCTCAAAAAAACATAAAACAACAGCAAGGGGGATGGGAAGGGGCGTGGAACTTCCCTGCTCTTTCCAGGCAGGAAACCTCCTTCAGGAGCCTCCAGGTGATCAGCTGTCAGGAAGCCCCTAACTCCTGGGCTTTGGGGTTTTTATGGAGACATCAATTCATGCCTAATTCCAGTAGGCTGGGTGGGGACATTCAGCAAGGCCTGTCTGCTCAGATTCTTCTCAGCCCTTCTGTGCAGCATTCCACCCTCCTGGGTGTGGCCAGATCCTTCTGAAGTGGGTATCTTATGATCTGCTATCAGCTAGGTAGCTTACAGAAAGGTAAGGAAGATTAAAATTTTAGCGGTGGTCCTTCAGGAAGAGAAATTCTAGTTACTATGGCCTGCTTTGGGGAGAGTAATGAGCCAGTAACTATGGGTAAAAATTTAAAAAATATATATCATAATATCACAAACCCCTTCCTGTCTCTTCAGTTTTATCTCTCATGTTCTCCCCTTTGGCCCAAACCAAAATGGCCATCTTTCATCCTGCACTGGCTTTGTCCTCTGCTGCCACCAGGGCTTTGCCATGTGCCCTTCCTTCTGCCTGGCTGTTCTTCCCATCCCTAGCACTCAGCCAGCTCTTATCCATCCACAGCTCAAGGGAGCTTTCTCAGCCTCTGTAAATCAAAGGCTCCTGTTAAAGGCTCGCCCAGGAATGCATGCTCTCTGATCATCCCACATGTTTATATTTTATAAAGACATGCTGTGAGTGGGAGGCTGAGGCAGGAGGATTGAGACTTCAAGGCTAGCCGGGGATACACATCAAGAACCTGTCTCAAAACAAAACAAAATAGCTGCACATGGTGGCTCACGCCTGTAATTGCAGCAATTTGGGAGGCAGAGGCAGGAGGATTGCACGTTCGAGGCCAGAGGCAGCCTGTGTAATTTAGCGAGGCCCTGTCTCAAGATAAGAAGTAAAAAAAAAAAAAAAAAAAAAAACTGGGCTAGGGGTGCAGCTCAGGGGTAGAACGCTTGCTAAGATTCATAAGGCCCTGGGTTCAACCTCTACAATTTCTGAGTACTGCAAAATAAAATAAAATAAAAGCAACTATGATCCTGGACACATTCTCCCTTTTTTCTTTTGGTGTTAGAATGAGCCCATCTTGAGCCAGGCCCAGTGATGAACTCCGGTAATCCCAGCGACTCAGGAGGTGGAGGAAAGAGGCCCACAAATTTGAGGCCAGAGGCAGCCTGTGTAAATTAGCAAGACTGTGACTTAACAACCAAAAGTAAAAAATGGAATGGGGTGAAGGTCAGTGGTAGAATGCTTGCAAAAGTATGTGTGAGGCCCTGGGTTCAACTTCTTGGCACTAAAAAAAAAAAAAAATGAATGAACCCAGTCTCCCCTGCAGCTAGTACAGCCATGTGATCACCTTTAGCCAATGGAATTACAGCAGAAATGAGGCATGTAAGTCCCCGGGTGTTTACCTGCCGTGGATTCACACTGCTGAGAAATGCTGACCACTGGAGCATCCGCCATGGAGGTCATGCTTGAAGGCTGGCAGAGCTAATTCACCCACTCAGGTCCCTGGCTCACCCCAAGAAACAGGCTCACACTGTCCACCTCTGACCTTGCCACACAGGGTGGGAGAGAAGCTTCTGTTTCCTTCAGGGCGCTGTCTGTAGACTTTTCTTTTAGAGCAGCGTAGCCTATCTCCAACCGAACCCCTTCTGATGGGTGATTTTTTTGGCTACGCCACACCGTTAGCCCCAAAACAACAGGACTAACCCTGTGTTCAACTTGCATCCCTTAGCTACATCCTGATTGGCCAAGCTATCTGGTTTTCCCGAGTCTATGACCAGAAATAAAGAAGACCTGCAGTCCTTACCCCATAAAATCCCAGGGTCCAAGTCCCTATAAACCTCTCCTCTTCCCCCATAAAATAGATAGGAAGACAGACCACAAAGATGAAGTCTGTTAGACTTCTCATTGCTTGACAAATGCCTCGGAGGTAAAATTTAAAGGAGAAAGGATTTTTATTAGCTCATGGTTTCAGTCCACAGTAAGCTGGCTTTATTGCTTTGGGGATTGTGTTGTTGTTAGGTGCTTTGGAGTTGGGTCCGACTCATAGCAACCCTAAGTACAGCAGGACAAAACACTCCCTGACACGGTGCCAAGCACGTGATCTTTTTATGTGTGAGCCAATGTTGCAGACACTATGTTTCTTCTCATTTCTAGTCCTGCCAATCAGCAACTGGAGGTCCCAGGGGGTTGACTCCATTCTGTCATTAAGGTCGACTCTACTTTGAGGAGGCAACTCTTCCCCAGTTTCCTATCGTAGCTCATCTCTAGGTGGCATCACCGTCCCCTCTTTGGTTTCTCAGCCTCTTCCATCATCTGTGTGACCAATTCCCACATTAAATTCCCATTGTAGTAAATACTCTGAGTGATTTCTCTTTTCCAAATTGGACCTGGATGAATAACTTCTCTTGAAGTTTTCTCCCACACCTCACTCTCCTTTTACTTCATAATAATGAAATAATTTGCAAACTTGAGTCTTATTAGTGAAGACAAAGGGTAAGTCACAGTAGCAGAAAGACCCATAACCCAGGGAGGGGTTTAAAGAACACATGCATTTCTTCTTTCTTGTGCAGAGCAGGTAGGCAGGGTCCACTCTATGAAGACATCCAGGCATCCAGGTAAGGCTCTGCCATTCTCAGCACCTGGCTCCATGATGCTTCAGTCATTCTCCTTTCTCTCCCATGCAAAGGAGGTGGGAGAAGTTATACATAAGATTCTTCTTGACATCTGTTAACAAAATTCAGGCCCAATGTCAGCCTACCTGCAAAGGAAGCCAGGCAACTCACTGCCCAGGAAGTCAGAGAGAGCAAGTGGTCCCCACCACAGTGCCCCTGCCTGGTCCTTCTACTGCTTGAAGCAGCTGCCGTGCAGGTCCATTACTGGATCCTTGTCTACTAGCATATCACTCAGTACATAGTAAGAGTTCAATAAATGCTTGGCTTTGTGTGTGTGTGTTTGTGGGGGGAGCACTTGGGGATTCAACCCAGAAACTCACACATATTTTGCAAGTGCTCTAACACTGAGGTGCACTCTCAGACCATTTTTTATTTTTGAATTTTCAGTTAGGGTCTCCCTAAGTTACACAGCGGGCTGGGATTTAGCTCAGTAGGTAGAGCACTGCTCTGCAATCTCTGAGGTCCCGAGTTTGATTTCCAGCACCGCAAAAATGGGAGAAGGATGTGTCAATCCACTCCTGAGGCAATCCTGAAAGTCAGCTATGAGGGTCGCTATGAGTCAGATACGACTCAATGGCACCTAACAACAACAATAACAACAACAACAACAACAACAACAACAACAACGTTACACAGACTGCCTCTCCCTCAAACCTGAGATCCACCTGCCTCCACTTTCCAAGTCACTGGGATTCTAGGCATGAGCCACAGCGCCTAGCAATAAATGCTTGTTGAAAGGCGAGAGCCAGACACATCCAGGAGCTCCAATTCCCAGCACCAGAATGGGCTTTGCTACAAGGATGTCTCAAGCTGGTTGATGGTCATTGTCATGGGCTGAAAGTTTGTATTCTTCCAAAACCCACAGTTAAAGTCATATCCCTAGACAATGGCATGAGAAGATGGGGCCTTTGGGAGGCAACTGGGACTAGATAAGGGTGGAGACCCCAGGATGCGATTAGTGCCCTTTTAAGAGACTCCAGAGCTTCCTCTCTCTCTTTGTCCCATGGGAACACAGTGAGAAGATGACTACAACCAAGAAGAGAGTCCTCACCAGGCCTGATCATGCTGGGACTTCCAGCCTCAGGAAATGTGGAAAACAGTGCTTATTGTGTAAGCCACCCAGTCTGTGGTATTTTGTAGCACCTCAACAGATTAAGACAGTCACTTTGAGCCTGGCAAAAGTATCCCGCCTCCACATTTTATCTAACAGGCAGGGTTTTCCACTGCCTGCTTTGTCTTTTTCCAAGATAGCTGCATCCTCCTTCCGAGGAGCAACTGGTACTCAAAACACTGGGTGAGAGTGGTACTGTGTGGTTCTGGGGGTGCTGTCCTCTCACCCCACAGCCCTGCCCAGTTCCCCAGAGAAGAAAAGGGCCTGAACAGCTCATTTCTCAGTGCAGGGATAGGGTTCCAGGCCTGAGAAGCAACTGCTCAATCCAGCCACTTGAGAATTAGAAGCAACCCATATGCCTGAGAATAGTAGGGTTTCTTGCATTGATCCCTCCGCCTCAGCCTCCTAAGTGCTAGGATCACAGGTCTGTGCCACCACGCCCAACCCAAAAGAGTATTTTCTATTTTATGAATCACTAATAAAAGCCAATTAGACTTTGAACTATGTTTATAAAAAGATTGGTCTTTGACAATCTGATTTTGACAAATAGAATAATGACTCATGCCATGCAATGAAATGTCCTAGAGGAAAAGTCATATCTGTTACAAAATATTTTTTTTCTTTGCAGGGCTGGGGATGGACCCCAGGCCCTTATGCATGTTTGACAGCTATGCCCTGAGACCACACAAGATTTTCAAAGCCATCTAGACTTGGTAAACTCCATCCACCATCCCCAACTGCCCACCGCCCACCTTCCGCCTCCTCAGCCCCCTTCCCCAGTGTTGTGGAATGCAGTATTTACTTACTACATACATCTATGTAATTTATGGCCTGCTGCTGTAGCACTGTGTCATCCCATCCTACCAGATCTCGGAAGCTAAGCAGGGTCGGGCCTGGTTAGTACATGGATGGGAGACGGCCTGGGAACACCAGATACTGTAGGCTTGGGAGAAAGACCTGGCAACCAGCTCCCAAAAAATCAATTTGCCATTGAAAGCCCTATGAATATCAGAGAAGCACTGACAATAGTGTTTCGCCTGTTGTACATAGGGCTGCTATGAGTTGGATACCGACTCGATGGCACCTAACAACAACAATAACATGTAATTTACATATTATCTCTGACTGCTTTCTCCTTATATCAGCAGAGTTGAGTAATTGCAACAGAGGCTGTTTGGTCCACAAAACCTAAACTATTAGGCTGGGCGTGGTGGCGCACACCTATAATCCCAGTGGCTCCAGAGGCGGGAGGATCTCAAGTTCGAGACTAGAGGCAATCTGTGTAATTTAGCGAGACCCTGTCTCAAAAAAAGTAAAAAAATGGGCTGGGGGTGCAGCTCAGTGGTCCGGCACTTGGAGAGCATGCAGGTGCAAGGCCCTGGGTTCAGCCCCCAGTACCGCAAAAAAAAACAAAACAAAACAAACAAACAAAAACCCTAAACTATTTATTGTTTACCTTACAGAAAATTTTGTTGATCCCTGCTATAGACAGTGATCTCAATTATGTAAAAACAAAAGGCACATGTGTGTGCACTTTACATAGGTATTGATTATCTCCATTGTGGTATTAGAATTCAGTTTTTTAATTTCTGTTTTTATGCTTTTTCTGAAGTTTCCAAATTACATGAATTATATTTAATCTACTTTTTTTTTTTTTTTGAATGAAATGCTGGAGATGGAATCCAGGGCCTTGCAAATGCCAGGCAAACACTCTGCAACTGAGTCGCATCTCCAGCCTTAATCCATTCTCTATGAAGTTTATTAGGGAATGGAACACAGCATTTCTGTTTTCCCTCCTAAAGATGCAGTAGTCTTGACCCTGAGATTTCAGCTGCTGGGAGTGGTCTTAGGGGCTGGAACTGGTGAGGACTGGGAGCTGAAGCAACAGAAGCAACAGAAGACTGGCACCTGGTCCAGCAACACCCAGCCCAGCAGCTCTGAACAGCAGCAATGCCAAGGGCAGATTCCATTTTGATTTCTTTTACCAGTATTTTTCTTCAACATTTTTTCTTTTTTGGAAAATCCAAGCAACACAAATGAGAAAGAATTTCCAATGAACATCTGTGGATGCGCCCCTGAAATCTGGCTGTTCTTTGATATGTCCTGGTACTTGTGTTAATGAACAGCTGGGTGGAGTCCTTTGGCTTTACCTGGATAGATATCCTAAGTGGGAGAGAAGCTCTTTAATGTTGACAGTCCTGACTCTTGAGTGCCCAAGGCCTACAGACTGCACTGGCAAACCCAGAGGCTAACAGCTCCAAACCCAGACAGCCAGGGATCTATTGCTCCAGGCTTCGGAAGCCAGAGACTTATGGCTCTGGGCACCCACAGTGTAGGCTGATGGCTCTGGGCTTTACCCACCAGCCACCCAGCCCTTCGTAGCTATTGTCCTCCTTGCCTCCCAGCAGCAGTGTGCAGCAGCAGCAGCTCCTGCTAGTGCTTCAGCTCCTGAACAGACCTAGGGTGTCAGGACCCTTGGCTCTGCAGTTTGGGCTGCTTCCTGGAACTCTTCAGTGACTGGACCTGAAGTTTGTTGTCTCTGGCTTGTCACAGCCTGTAGGGATAAATTTGGAAAAAATGTGTAAAAACCCCAAAACAGGCAAATCTGCATTTGAGGACTTTGTATCTCACCTAGAAATTTAAACAGGGAAAAAGGACTTACCAGAGGCAAGCCAGGGACTTCCCCAGGCTTGTCTGGGCAAGGCAGCCCTCCCCCTGGCAAGTTCCTCTGCATTGTGATTGGCTATAACTACAAAACCTTTTGTGGATCCTCCCCCATGATTGGATGCTATTAAAACAAGGAAGTCAAATATGATTGGTCAAGTGCCCTATATAATCAGTGGCAGTTCTGCAGCAAATGGGACTTGTTCTTCCTATACAGCTATCCAGAGGACTCGCTCCCTGGCTCTCTCAAAGAAGATGACCATTGAGACCACAGATGACCAGATGGCACACTAAAGGACAACTCTACAAGTAAACTGAAGATAGTCTCTTGGCCCAGCACCTAGAGGCAGAAGCTGAGGACGGCCACTGGTCTCAGTGCCAGAGGCAGAAGAGTTGCAACTGCCCACGAGGCAGCAATAACAGCTGTATTTGCTTAGCTGTGCACTTGTCTGGGTTCCTCTGCTCTTGTAAGGGGAGGAGGCAATAAAGAGCTGTTTTCCTGTTTACCTTAGCTGTCCCTGTTGAGGTAAAGTGTTCAGAGGGTTTTCCTTCGAGGCTCCTCCCCTCGGTTGGTGCCAAATAGGCAGCCCTTCTCCCGAGGGTCTCGAGGTAATTATTTTGTGCCTGGCACTTCCTGCCTGGCACTTCCTGTCTGAACATCCAGGCCAGACTGGGAAGTGCCCCACAACAGCCTTTTATCTTTCTTCAGCCCTGGCTGTCTATCCTCTCTGGCCTGTCTATGCTTCTACCACCTCTTGTTGTCTTGGCTGCCTCTGACCCTGTCTTTTCTGCCCTGGCCTCCTTTCTGGAACTCTTCAGCTGCCCTCTTGCCACCACTGTTGCTACTGCTGCTGCTGTTGCCACCACCACCACTACTGCTCTGCTGCCTGCCGTGCCCTCTTCATGTTACTCTCCAGCCACTCTACTCATGACAAGCATTAAAAGTAGGCAAGAAAAGACTGCTTGAATCAGGTGCTGTGCTGCAAGCCTATGATTCCAGGAACTCTGGAAGCTGAGGCAGGAAGATTATGAATTCAAGACTAGAGGCAGCCTGCACAACTTAGCGAGACCCTGTCTCAAAATAATAACAATAAAGGGGGTCTGGAGGTGAGGCTCAGTGGTAAAGCACTTGCTTAGCATGTGTGAGGCCCATGGTTCAATCTCCCAGTACTGCAAGAAAAAGAAGAAAAAGAAAAAGACCACTTGAAAGAAGTTTTTTGGGGGGCCTTATGTTCCAAAACCAATGGGCACTACAGGAAGGTGTCTCCCAGCTGGCTCAGAAAGGGAGCTGAACTGCCTGCTCATATAGCTAGAAGGGGATGTGTGTGTTTGCACTGATCATGGCCCAGTCCTTCATGCACATGAAGAAGTGTGTTTATACTAATCACAGGGCCTCCACAGGAAGTGCTCTCTTTCTGGCCTTGGTGAAAATGGCTGTTAGAGTTTACCAAGGCTTGTAATGGCAAACAGGGCAGCACAAGCTGTCTGAAAAGGTCATGGCTGAAACAATGCCTTCTGGAGTTGGAGCTGGACTTTGGTGGCAAGCAGCTGTGGTTGCAGTGCAGTTTCTTCAAGGCACCTGTGAAGGCAGTGGGCTGGTTGCCAAGAGGGGCTGCCTGGTTGACAGTCCTCCCTCCACTCAAGGCAGCCAGGCACCAGGGGAGCATCTAACAATTGTCACTGAGGGGGTCAAATTGTCCCACCATCCAACATCTTAGCTTATTTAAAGGAAAAATAAACATTAAAAGGGGTACTTATTATAAAGGCCCATCATTAACATTAATAGTGTCTTAGCAGGGCTGAACAATGCTCTACTCTTAGCCAAATACCTATGAGGAGAGCTGAGTCATTTTATCTGTTTCATTAGTTTTATCTCATTCTCAGATCTTCTTCCTGCATAACCAGCTTTTTTTTTCTACCTTCCCTCTTTCTGCCTTTAACTGATTCAGTTAGTTTGCTAGAGTTGCCATAACAAAATGCCACAATCTGGGTGGCTTAGACAACAGAAATATATTCTCTCATAGTTCTGGAGTCCAGAAGTCCATGATCAAGGTGTCAGCAGGGTTAGTTCCTCCCAAGTCCTCTGTCTTTGGATTGCAGGTGGTGGCCTTCTTGGTGTGTCCTCTGTGGTCATTCTTCTACGAGTGTCTGTGTCCTGATCTCTTCTTACAAGGACACAATCATATTTGGGCCACTTACATGTTTGACTTGGTTTTAACATAATTACTTCTTTAAAGACCATATCTCCAATACAATCACATTATGAGATTCTAGAAGTTAGGATTTTAATATGTAAATTCAGGGAGGCACACAATTCAGCCTATGACACTGATCATTACAGGAAATTGAATTGTATTTTGAAATAGCCCTCATTTTTATTGAGAAACACAAGGGTTGTTGGTCTTTGTTTTCAAATCAGGTTGAAAACAAAAACTTATACTTATTAAATTACTTTTCTTTTTTTAGTGCTGGGGATTGAACCAGAGCCTCATTCCTGTCTAGGCAAATGCTCTGCCACTGAGCTACACTCCCAGCCCTTTTTTTACTTCTCTGTGTCTTCATTTTTACTGGTGGGCCAGAGCTTCTCAATTGAAAACCTGTGCATTTCGCCACCGCCTTACAGAGACAAAGTGACTGCTGGCAAATTTCCCCATGTCCTGTAACACCACTGTTCACCGTCAGCCCCCTGGAGGTTTCCAATACAGCCCCTGGTCTCGGCCAGAGCAAGCCCTCTGGCTACTGGCTCTTCCATAAGGCAGGCAGAGGGCCTGGGGGCTAATAGCCAGCTTCTCATTGCTACCTGGGGACCCTGAAGGGTGCCTCCCACTGTGTCCTGTGACTCCTTGGTGGGAATGGGCCCCAGCTGCTCCCATCCCAGCCTGTTCAACAACACAGCCCCTCCAGGCCCCTTTCCTTTCGTTTCTTCTCTCCATAGTACTTCCTGGTTTCATTTCCCCAATAAACTATTTATACCACATTCTTACCTCGGCATCTGCTTTTGGGGGATGGAAGTCTAAGACACGACTGTGCCTAAGATGTTTCTGCTGACTTTGCTTTCCCTAGTGTAAATTTCTCGTGGGTCTGTGATAGTTAATTTTATGTGTCAAGTTGGATGGACCATGCGGCTCAGATATGTGGTTTAACATGGACTCTGTAAGTTTCTGTGACCTTGGTTTTGTGGATGGTTTTATTATTTAAATCAGTGGACTTTGAGTAAAGCAGGTGACACTCCATAACGTGACTGGGCCTTGTCTAGTCAGTTGAGGACCTGTACAGAACAAAGACTGACTTCCTGGGAGCAAGAAGGGATTCTGCCAACACCCTTCACACTTCACCTGCGCATCTTTTCTAGCCTGCTTGCCTGCATTGTATACTTTAGACATGACAACCTTCTGCAGTGAAGTTGAATGAGTCAGCTCCTAAAAATCAATCTCTTTTGTTTCTTCTGCAGAACTCTAACAAAGGGTCTGGAAAAAGAACAAAGAGGCTGCTCTCATCTTGTAAAAACTATCGTTTTTGAAACTTCATGTAGTCACTTTCAGTTTGCTTTGTTTTTTAATTTCTCTCTCTCTCTCTCTCTCTCTCTCTCTCTCTCTGTCTCTGTCTCTCTGTCTCCCCTCCTCCCTCCTTCCCTCTTTCTCCTTTGGTTTTTTAGGTAGGGTCTCACTGTGTAGCCCTGCCTGGCCTTTAGCTTGCGATCCTCCTGCCTCAGCCTCCTGAGTGCAGGTATCACAGACATGCACCATCACACTCAGCTTTAATATTTCTCTTTATAAAACCAGGCTGATCTTTGAGACTCCAGACCTGCTGGTTCCCTCCTACGGGGGGGGGGGGGGGGGGGGGGGGAAAGCTGTGCCTGCTGCAGGGTGACACTTTCCACACAGCCCTATTTCAATTTTTGAGTTAAAAAAAAAAAAAGATCCAGTTGTTCACTAGGCTGCAGGTTCAGCATGAATTCTGGAAAGGCTATCCTCTTTGTTCTACAAGTAGAAGACAAAGTGTGGCACATGCTCAGGTTTAGCGTAAGGTTTTGTTGAAGAGCACCCAAGATTAAAACAAAGAGGGATAGCTGGGCGTGGTGGTGCACGTCTGTAATCCCAGCGGCTTGGGAGGCGGAGCCAGGAGGATTGCAAGTTCGAGACCAGAGGAAGTCTATGTAATTTAGCGAGACCCTGTCTCAGGAAGTAAGGAAAAAAAATAAAAGGGCTGGGCGTGCAGCTCAGTGGTCCAGCACTTGCAAAGCATGCAGGCGTGAGGCCCCGGGATCAACCCCCAGTACCACCAAAAAAAAAAAAAAAAAAAACAACAACAACAACAACAACAAAAAAACACACACAAAGAGGGATGTGTTTAGGACTGCAGTCCTGTCCTAAGGGGCGACCTGTTGGGAAGACAAGGTCAATCTTTGCAACAAAAGAGAACATTTCAGGCAATAATTTGAAGGAGGCTTGTTTTGTTTTGTGGTGCTGGGGATGGAACCCAGGGCCTTGAACATGCTGAGTACATACTGCACCCCCAGCCCTAAGAATTCAGGAGTTTTGCATCCATATTGCCTCACTCCAACTTGAACTTTGGAAAACGATGAGGCCTTTCCCTGTTTTCCTTCTCTGAATAGGTCTCAGCCAGCTGAGATTGGATGATCTTTCTTTCTAAAAATAATACCAACTTGGATCTCTAAGCTGATCCTCTCTATGGGACACCAGAAACCACACAGGAGGAGAAGACGCGATACTGTGTGGCTGAGCCAAGCGCGCTGGGAGTGACCCTTTCAACTGCTGCAAGGACAGTGGTAGACAGCAGCTGCTGGGGTAGCCACTTGAAAGGCTGGGATGGAATCTCAACGCCCAGAATCATCAGTAGGACAGAGGCCTCACCTGCTCATGGGTTTTTAGCTGCTCCTTTAAGACTTTGGTTCACTGGAAACCATCTGAGTACCTTCTAGGGTCTTCTCTGGGGATAGTGCAGAAGCTCTTGCCAAACAAGAACCATTTCCTTGACATGTGGCTAGATTTGTAGCAGCACTGCCAAAGTGGGATAAAAGAGCAAGAAATGGAGAGGGAAAGGCCAGGGCCATAGAGGCTGAGAAGGCAGGTGATGAACCCCAAGGAGACAAGTTATAACAAATCATGAAGCAAATAACAGGGGAAGTCACAGAGCTCTTGGCTCAAGTCCAACAAATCTGTGAGGTTCAAGGAGATCCAGGTCTATAATAGCTAAAGCCTCCAAACAATAGCAATGTCCAGTGATGGCTATGGTCCATCCACAAGTTGGAATATTTATTATGTGGTCACTTACTGCCATCCAGGGACACTCTGAGAGGCTGCAGGAGGGCAGATATGAGCCTTGCCTGGGGAGCCAAGAGCTAACTCTTATCAGCTCTGTGACTTTGGCAGACAATCTTGCCCTCCATTGTCTCCGTAGCTCCTCTGTACAGTGAGATAACAATAATTCCTCCCCGGGAGGGTTTGGTGAGGGTTGAATGCATGAAGAAGTTAGAGCAGGGGGTGGTATTAGCTATCAGGTGAGGGGAGCTGGCAATACTTGTACCTATTTATTAGTCAGGGGACAGTCAAGATCTCTTAACAAGCACACTTGTTATGCTAAATAATTTAACATAGGGACTCCGGTAAATGGGGATAGCAGGGCAGAAACAGCAGAGAACCAACAGTAGGGCTCAGAGAATAATCCATTCTGCAGCTGGGAGAGCTGAGGAAAATTTGGGGTTACCAGGTCCTAGAAGCCTGGGTGGGCTGGAGTTTAGGTCAGTTGGTAGAGTGCTATTCCATACTCTCTAAGGATCCAGGTTCGATCCCCAGCACCGCAAAAATAAGAGAACATTCCCAAAACAATCAGCCAGTGGAAACCCAATGAGGGTTACCATGAGTTGGATTCAACTTGACAGCACCCAACAACAACAGAAGCCTGGAGAAGGGGCTTGAAACTTTGTCAGGGGCACTGCCTGGCTGGTGCTGGGATTCCTGAAGGGAAAGAAAGAGAGAGAGAGAGAGAGAGAGAGAGAGAGAGAGAGAGAGAGAGAGAGAATGAAAGAAAAGAAAAACCAAAAATTGAGGCATGGGGGGTTAAGTTAATCAGTGGCATCATTTTGGTTTACTTTGTTTTGTTTTCTTTGGTTATATAAAGCTATTTCATTTTAACTTATTATGGTGATCATGTAAAAGCAGTATATATACAAAGACACCAACACACGAGTGAGTTTCTCTGGTTGTCACATCCCAGGGATAGAGTCACTATCCCTGAGGATGACAGAACATTGATTTTTGGGCCCTCTCCCATCTCACCCTATGTGTCTCCCCGTAGCTTGTTCTGATTTATATCCTTTTTCTCTGGTGTTATTGTCGTTAAGTGATGTTGAGTTGGGCCCTACTCATAGCAGCCCTATGTACAACAGAACGAAACACTCTCTGACACTGTCCCAGGCCTGACACTATTGTCAGTGCTTCTGTGCTACTCATGGGGTCGTCCATGGCTGATTATTTTGGGAGTGGGCTGCCAGGTCCTTCTCCCTAGCCTATAGCACCTGGTATTCCCAAGTGATCTTCCATCCAAGGACTAACCAGGCCAAACCAGCTTAGTTTCTGAGATCAGGTGGGATTGGATGCTAGGGTGCTTTGGCTGTAGACTTTTCTCTGATAAAATCACAAAAATGATTCAGTGCTTTCCTGCATTCTAGGGAATTACTGGCTTTGAGATGGGCAGTGGGAGTCCCTGAATTTGTAGCCAACTGATAAAAAAGGAGGGCCCCTGAACCCGCAGCTGGGGTCTGAAGTGCAGCCAGTCCTAGGGAGGATGCTGCCCTTTACATAGTACATTTGGGCCACCCAGCAGTTAGTATTAGAAGTAGTTGCATGCTGCTCCAAAAGAAAAGGGAGGGAGAGCTAGGTGCCAAGGGTGTATGCCTGTAATCCCAGCAACTCGGGAGACCGAGGCAGGAGGATCGTGAGTTTAAGGCCAAAGGCAGCCTTTGCAACTTAGTGAGACCCTGTCTCAAGACAAAACAGGAAAAATGGGGCTGGACGTGAAGCTCAGTGGTAGAGCACCTGCCTAGCATGCGTGAGGTCCTGAGTTCAAACCCCCAGTGTCACAAAAAAAAAAAAGAGAGAGAGAAAGAAGAAAGAAAGGAGAGAGAGAGAGACAGAGAGAGAGAAAGAAGGAAAGAAGGGAAGGAAGGAAGGAAGAGAGGGAGGAGGGTGGAGGGAGGGAGGAAGGCACAAGGCCACCTTTGAGGGAAACAGGTTTCCCAGATAAGGAAGCTCCTCGTTCATTAGCACTTGAGTAGCACTTGAAACCAGCCAAGTGCTAAAGGGGCTGGGGACACAGAGGAATCACTGTGCAGTGTGTGGGAGGACAAGGAAGTAGACCTTGTGGCCCATTTGGCTGTCCACTTGGTCATGTACTGGCTGATCTTCCCTGGGGCTGATGACATTAGAAAGGGCCCAAAGCCACACAGTGGGTGGTCAGCCAAGGGGCCAAGGGCTGGGACTGTTCAGCCCCATAGAAGGTGGACGCTGCCTCCACAGTCCCAGAACTGAGACCTAGAGCTGAACAGATCTGTAGATTCCAGGATTGGAGGTCAGGGGGGACTCCTTGGAGCAAGATGGCACGGGGCCACCTCCTGGAATCGGCAAGAGCATGTAACGGGCGAGTCCTGTGAGAGAGTCTCTCAGCAGCAGGCCTGCGGGGCCCTCACCAGTTCCTACCAAGCACACAGAGCAGTTCATCTCCATTGGGGGCAAGTTTGTCCCCCAGGGATGTTTGGCAAGGTGTGGAGACCTTTTTGGTTATCGCACTTGAGGGCTGATCTTGGTATCCAGTGGATAGAGATCAGAGACGCTTAAACACTGTGTAGCCACAAAGCGTGGCCTAGCCCCAAATGTCAACAGCATGGAGGCTGAGAAACCCTGCCCTAGGGAATGAAGCCCTCCAACACCCACAGCAAAGAACAGGAATGTCACCACCACCAACCAGGCACTGTGGGAAACACATCTGTTTTCCATTTTTCTCTATCCTGCCTCAACCTCATTGAAGAAAACAAAAAGTTGGTGGTGGTGGGGGGGGGTGGGCGAGTGACACACCATGTCCCCTGCTCCAGTTTGAGGCCTCCTTGTGCTGGAGAAGGAGGGGAGCGGGATGCGAGACAAATCGCAAACCCCAAAGCGAGGTCGGGAGGCTTGAGTCAGACTGAGGTGCCTCTGAGGGCGCCCACACCGGCCAGGAAAGGGCTTTTGACCACACATAGCTGGTGGCAGTGACGGGAAAAGTAAAACCTTTTCTTCATGTGTACCCCAACAAGACACATGTCCTTCACAAAACTGGCTGTGTATGGGCATTGCTTGGCACAGTGCAGGCACAGAGCCAGAGCTCCATCAATTTGAGCCACTTGGATTAGGAGGGAGTTGGAGAAGCAGCAGCCTCCAGGGCTCAAGGACAAATACTGTCATCCAGGGTAGGTCTCAATGACCGTGCTAAGACCCAAGGACTGGGCATTACTCACCAAGGCACTGGGGCTCCTGAAAACACAGTGGACGGAGTCTATCCTTAAGCTGCCTGCAGCTACAGCATTAGGGCATCAAGTCTGTCAGATCTTAGAAGCTAAGCAGGGTCGGGCCTGGTTAGTACTTGGATAGGAACACCAGGTGCTGTAGGCTTGGGAGAAGGACCCGGCAACCCGCTCCTAAAAATTCAATCCGCCATTGAAAACCCTATGAATAGCAGAGAAGCACTGACATTAGTGTTTCCCCTGTTGTCTGTAGGGTTGCTATGAGTTGGACACTGACCAGCTTTGGTTCCCTGAAGTTGACCCAATTCTTCTTTCTTGAGGTGGAGGGTCTCCAAAGACAGATGCCATCTCTCCCTTCTTTTCCAGAATGCAGGCTCTGCTCCCTACAAGGCAGGAAGGTCTAATTTCTGTCCCTGAAATCTGGGCTCATGACCTTAGTCACTTGCTTGACCAACAGAGTGTGGCAAAAATGATGTTCTGGGACTTTTCTTTTTTAGTGGTTCTAGGGGGTTGAACCTAGGGTCAGACACATGCTTTGCAAGCACTTTACCACTGAGCTGTACGCCCAGCTCATGTTTTACTGTTTATTTTGAGACACTGTCTCACTAAGTTATACAGACTGCCTCTGGCCCCGAACTTATGATCCTCCTGCCTCCACCTCCCAAACTGCCGGGATTACAGGTGTGCACCACTGCACCCAGCTACGTTCTAGAACTTCTGAGATTGTTGTTAGGTGCTGTGGAGTTGGGTTCAACTCATAGCAACCCTGTGTACAACAAAACAAAACACTCCCTGACACTATGCCACACCCAGCACTGTGTCGGTGCTTCTCTGCTATTCATAGGGTTTTCCATGGCTGTTTGTTTCAGGATTGTTTGGGGGGGTTGCGCTGTCATGTCCTTCTCCCATTTTTGTGGTTCTGGGGATCGAACTCAGGGCCTCAGAGCATGCAGAGCAAGCACTCTACCCACTGAGCTAAATCCCAGCAAGAAGTCTTGTAGCTTCTGACTAGGTCTCTTCGCATGACTGCTCAGGGGACAGTCAGTCTCAGAACCCAGCCACCATGTCACATGGAGAGGCCATACTCTGCCAGAGAGCCCCAGCTGAACCCCCAGCTCACAGCCAGCTTCCCCAGTGGCCACGTCAGGGAGCCATCTCAGATGCTCAGCCCCTTGACATGGCAACCATAAGAGACCCCAGGGAGAACCTCAGAGCTGAGCCCAGTCACCCCATAGCCCTCTATGAGAGGTGATCAATTAGTGCTTCCAGTCATTTCATTTCAGAGTGGCTGATTCCTCAGAAACAGAGTACCTGCGCACTCTCCCTGGGAGCCTAGTGCCTTCTGAAACATGCTCTGAGGATGAAAAATTGTCTCTCTGATGGTTATCCAGGAAGGCCTCACACAGTGGGGTATTGGGGCTCAAGGAAAGGTACAAGCCAAACACCAGTACACGTTCTAGTGTGCTCATAGTACTATTCATAAGACAGATAACCCTCGACCTAACAATGTTGCAGAGCTTCCCTCCCCTTCCAGCCTGCCCGTTTCTTTCTCCTCTTCCTTCCTGTCCTCTCTGCCACTCCACAGAAACCACCATGGAAATATAGAAATCTGACCCATATCTGATGGTGGAGAGAGCAGAAATATTGAGGGCGAACATCCTAGCCCACTGCAGACGTAAGGTCTCTAAGTCCTCACGGTGGGAAGGGAAGTTTATCTTCATTCTACACGCAAGGGTGAGTAGAATCCCCTAGTAATTAAATACCAATTAGATATTAAGAAAAAGCCTTTCCAAAATTGTACTTATCATCCAATAGGGAAGTAGGATGTAATTTAGCTTTCT
Organism: Pedetes capensis; assembly: GCA_007922755.1. Taxonomy (NCBI): domain Eukaryota; kingdom Metazoa; phylum Chordata; class Mammalia; order Rodentia; family Pedetidae; genus Pedetes; species Pedetes capensis. The sequence goes on along the minus strand of VMDO01005382.1, from coordinate 17,035 downwards.
GAATTCATGAGAGAGCCTGGCATTGACATGGTCTAGCGGGAGTGACTGTAAGAGGGGCGGAACCAGGACTGTTCTGTGTCCCCCACCCCCCCTTTTTCTTGGAGCTTGGGTGGCAGCCAGCTTTGTCATCATTCCCATATACCACGCTGGTGTCTGGGAGGAAGTGGGGACAGATTATAATAGTATGTGTCATTTCTGCATTATGCCTGACTCATTTCCAGACATGAAATTGTTACAGGGACCGTGACAGTTCTTGATGCCCTTCAAGAAGTTTCGTGTGGCAGTTATGGAAAGCTCTGTGAGTCCTTTTTTAGTTTGCCCAGCTTCTTGGAAAATAGGCTTCATGTCCTTCTTTGGTGCTAAGTTGGTGGGTCTGTCTACACATTACAATCATTGATATTAAGCCAAACTCTTGAGACCCAGGGGATCTCTGAAATAAAGGCATGTATTGAATTGCTATAGATGCTAGTCAGAAAGAAGAACCAGGGCCTGGGACTTGTTCCTATAATTTCTAGCCCCAGGGCTAGATAGCATTTGGAAAATACCCATTGGACCTATAGCTAAGGACGTTTTTTTGGGGAAAGGGGGACTGGGGTTTGAACCCAGGACCTCACACTTGCTAAGCAAGCATTCCATCACTGACCTGTACCCTCGGTCCCTTAAAAATTTTTTTTTTTGAATCAGGGTCTCACTAAATTGTGCAGCTGCCTCCAGCCTTGAACTCACGATCCTCCTGCCTCTGCCTCCCAAGTCTCTCGGATTATTAGAAGTGGGCCACCACACACGGCCCAAGGCTAGATTTAAAAAATGTCCACCTTTAATGTATTTTAATTTTGATTAATTTTTAAGTTTTTCTCTCTCACACATAATATTACATCATCTGAGTGGTTACTTTGGAGGTGGTCTGGCAAGGGATATGAGGGGTTTGTAGGCGGTGTGATTGTTCTTTTTTCTTTTCCTTTTTTTTTCTTTTTTCTTTTTTTTGGTGATTGAACCCAGGGTAGTGAACACAGGGTCCTGTGCATACTTTGCAAGCACTCTATCACTGAGCTGTATCCCCAGCCTCTGTTTTTAAAAACTTTTTATCCTGAGTCAGGGTCTTGCTAAGTTGTGCAGCCTGCCTCTGGCCTCGAACTTGTGATCCTCCTGCCTCAGCCTCCCAAGTCACTGGGATAACAAGTGTGTACCACTGTACCCAGCTGATCTTTTATTATTAATACAAAGGTATTGGTTCATAAATCCATAAAGTATGTGATCTGTGTACTTTTTTGCACCTAGCTATACTCCAATTAAAACTCTATACATATTGCATGTCTTTGGGGAAAATACAGAAAGGAAAAATAAAACACAGAAAATAACAGTGTAAACCAAGGATTAGCACTTAGGGCCTCTCGTAAGCAATACTACTTTTTATTTTATTATATATATATATATGTATATATATATATACTTTTTTTTTTTTTTTTTTTTTTTTTTTTTTGCAGTACAGGAGTGTGGAACTCAGGGCCTCATGAATGCTAGGCAAGTGCTCTATCACTGAGCTGCACTCCCAGCCCCCTTTTCATTTTTATTTTGTGGTAGGGTCTCCCTAAATTACACAGGGTACCTCTGGCCTTGTACTCATGATTCTCTTGTCTCAGTCTCCTGAATTGCTGGAATTACAGGTGTGTACCTTGGTGCCTGGCAAGTGACACTACTTTTTAGATAAGGTCAAGTCCCTTTAAATAATGCAGCCAAAGTACTGATTATACACTCTCACCATTGACAGGGGAGAGAAGATGCCTCAATTGCCTTAGCAGTTGCAGGCAGCAAAAATACTGACCCCCAAATAACTTAGTGCCAAAGAGAAACTGATTGGAGAAGGTGAGGCTACTATACTTTCTCACCCAATCAGAATTTCAACTGCAGCCTTTGCTGTTGTTGCTGTTAGGTGCCCTTGAGTCAGGTACAACTCATAGTGACCCTATGTACAACAGAAAAAAATGCTCCCCAACACTGTGCCAGGCACATGATCTTTTTTATGTTTAAGCCCATTGTTGTAGCCACTATGTCAAACCATCTACTTGAGGGTCTTTCTTCTTTTTTTTTGTGGTACTGGGGGTTGAACCCAGGGCCTCGAGCTTGCATGCTCTGCAAGTGCTGGATCACTGAGCTGCACCCCCAGCCCATTTTTTTAATTTTTTGAGACAGGGTCTTGCTAAGTTACACAGACTGCCTCTGGTCTCGAATTTGCCATCCTCCTGTCTCTGCTTCCCAAGCCGCTGGGATTACAGGCATGCGCCACCACGCCTGGCAGGGTCTTCCTTCTTTTCATTGACCTGCCATTCTCCCAAACATGATGTCCTTCTCAAAGTACCTCCTGACATGTCTAAAATACATGAGATGCAGTATAGCCATCTGTGCTTTCAAGGAGCACTCTGGTTGCACTTCTTCTAGGACAGATCTCTTGGTTCTTTTGGCAGTCCATGGTATAGTCAATATCCATCTCTAGCACCATAATTCAAAAGCATCAATTCTTCTCCTGTCTCCCTTATTCAATGTCCAACTTTCACAAGCATATGATACGACTGAAAACACCATGGCATGAGACAGGCGCATGTTCATCTTTAATGTAACATCTTTATTTTTCAACACTTTAAAGAGGTCTTTTGCAACAGCTTTTCCCAATGCAGTGTGCCTTCTCATTTCTTGACTGCTGCTTCTTGCGCCTGGATTCTTCCCCTTAACATAATGTTTTTGAGGTTCATCCATATTGTACCATGCAGTAGGACTCCATTCCTTTGTATCACTGCTGTGTTTGGGATAAGTGTTCCTTAAAGACCCATGTGGTAAAGGCTTGGTCCCCAGCCCTTGGTGCTATCGAGAGGCAGTGGAACCTTTATAAGGTGGGTCCTAGTGGGTCTTTAGGTCACTGGGGACATGCCCTCAAAAAGGACAGTGGGACCTAGAATTTTCCTCTTGCTCTCTTTCATTTCCCAGCCATGAGGTGAGCAGGTTTGCCCCATCATATACCCCTACTGTGGTGCACCAATCATGGCCTGAAACCTCTACAACTGTGAGCCAGAATAAACCTTTTTTCTCTGTAAGTTGATTATCCTGGGTATTTGTTGTAGTAACAGAAAGCTGACTGGCACAATGACTAAAGACTATCCCATTGTCTGGATACATCTCATTGTGTTTTCCCATTCCTCTACTGAGGAACATTTGAGGTGCTTCTGGCTTTTGGTCACTGTAAACAGCATTCTGCTATGATCATTTGTGCCTGCAGCCATATCCCTGTGGAATCTGATCCTGTCAGATCTTGGAAGCTAAGCAGGGTCAGTCCTGGTTAGTACTTGGACAGGAGACTGCCTGGGAACACCAGATGCCGTAGGCTTGGGAGATGGACCCGGAAATCCACTCCCAAAAATCAATCTGCCATTGAAAACCCTATGAACAGCAGAGAAGCACTGACAATGGTATTTTGTCTGTTGTACGCAGGGACTCTATGAGTTGGATACTGACTCAACAGCATCTAACAACAACAACGATCATTTGTGTGCAAGTTTTTGTGAAGGCATTAATTTCATTTCTTTCAGGTGTATAACTAGAAATGGAATTGCTGGGTCAGATGGTAATCATGTTATATTTAATTTTAATTTTTTTTTTTAGAGATGGATCTTGGCTGAGTGCTGTAGCACATGCCTGTAATCCCAGCTACTTGGGAGGCTGAGGCTGGAGGATTGCAAGTTCAAGGCTAGAGGCAGCCTGCACAATTTAGCAAGACTGCATTAAAATAAAACATAAAAAGGAGCTGGGAAGGCAGCTCAGTAGTAGAGTGCTTGCCTAGCATGCACGAAGCCCAGGGTTCTGCCCCAAGTATGGGGAAGAGAGAGACAGAGACAGAGAGAAGGAGGAGATCTCCCTTCATTGTTCAGGCTGGCTAGTAAGCTTAGTTTTTCCCATTTGTTTCCATGGTGGACATGCCAGCCTGTGTCCACATAACATGCAACGTCCTGGTGTGGAATTGGAATTAGGCCCCTTGTTGGTGCACTCAGGGACCCAAACATGTTAAACATGGCTGAGACCTCTGAGACCAGCATGCCCTCCAATATCCCGACTTGCTGTGGCTCCCAACTCCTGCTCTACTTTTCCCCGCCAGTGTAGTTCCTGGACCCGTGAAGGCTGCAAACAGGGAGGACAGATCCGCCTGTGAGGATCCAATGTGCCCTTCCTTTAGGAGGAGCAGTGATACCTGCAAGAGCTGAGAGAAGGCAGAGTCGACCCCACACTCATTGCCTTTTGCAGTTACTGAGTTTCTTCCCTTCTTCAGGGCTGAAAGTTCTCAATCTCAGAATGAAGTAGTTACAGATACTTGTCACATGGCCACCAGGACTCAACCTAAAATGGTTGAGTGCTTGTTGGCAAATGCCAAGTTCTCATGCTATGGACTTTTCTAGGGCATGCAGAGTCAGGAAGACTGATGTGGCTTTTTAACCCTGCATCAGGACCATCTGCCCCTCTGGAGACTCTTAGCCTGTCATGGCCCAGCAGGAGGTGGGGTGTGGGAAGGTGTCCTGAGTGCCCTATATCTCTGCAGAAGCACTTTGCATCCAAATGCAGCTCCTTCCCCAGGGGGGCTCTGCTGCATCTGCCGGAGGGAAGCAGATGGGAGAGGTCAGCCCATGAGCATTGCTTGAAGACTCGTGTGAGGAAGCTTGCTGACTGCAGTTTTAGGAAGCAGACAAAAAGGGAAAATAAAAGGTGTGTCTCCAGCCGCCTGTAGGCTCCTTACTGCTCCATGAAGCAGTCTGCAGGCCTTGAAAATCCAGAAACATTAAAAATCAAAATCCCCAGGCTGGATGCTATAATCTCAACTACTTGGGAGGCTGAGACAGGAAGATCATGAGTTTGATGCCAGAGGCAGCCTGCACAACTCAGCAAGATCCTGTCTCAAAATAAGGAATATGTGCTGGCATGGTGGCACATGCCTGCAATCCCAGCGGCTCGGGAGGCGGAGGCAGAAGGATTGCAAATTTGAGACTAGCGGCAGTCTGGGTAATTTAGTGAGACCCTGTCTCAAAAAGTAAAAAAAAATGGGCTGGGTGTGCAACTCAGTGGTCCAGCACTTGCAGAGCATGCAAGTGCAAGGCCCTGGGTCCAACCCCCAGTACCACAAAAAAAAAAAAAAAAAAAAAAAAAAAAAAAAAAAAAAAAAAAAAAAAAAAAAAAAAGAAAAGAAAAAAGAAAAGAATATAAAAAGGGGTTGGGGGTGCCACTCAGTGTGAGGTGCTTCTCTGGCATGCGTGAGGCCCTGCACTCAACCCCCCAGTACTTGAAAAAAAATCTCCAGCACCTAGATGGGTAACCATTTGGTTACCCTTTCAGTTTTAAAATAAAGATGGTCAGAGGAGGCTGCTGGGATCATCTGACAGTGCCTTGAAGGAGAAATGACATCTTAACTCATGCTCATGATGCCAGTCACGTTGCTGTGATCAGGACTTTGGGTCAACGAGTGAAGAGAACAAGGACCTTGGCTTTCAGAAGCGGCTCTCCTGTTGGATCCGCCCAGCATCACTCTGCAGCAGGAAGGCTGGCAGGGTGCCCGGGTAAAATTAGGCAAAGGCATCCCTTGTCCGGAGCATGCCCTCCGGTCCAGGCCCCGGCCCAGGCCCCGGCCCAGCTGTCCAGCCCTCCTGTAAGATCATTACTTAAATTACCAGGCTCCTGTGTGCAAAGAATCAAAGGGTTTGTCCTTCAGGAGAGGAGCCTCCAGGGAAAGGGAATTTCTATTTTTGGAACATGGATAATGAGCAGGAGGAGCAGGAAAGCCACATCCAGGCTCCGTGTCTTTTCCAGTTTGGTGAGATTGGGCATCTGCACCCCTTCTTTACCTCTCAGCCCCCACTGAATGGTGTGCATCAAGAAAGCCAGAGCAGCTAGAGGTTTAGGTAAAAGAGAAGAGGGGCACACTCTGGGGAGGCCATAGGGGGTGTTCCCAAAGGAGTCTGTGCGTGTCTGGAACCAGCATGAGAAAGGACTTCCCCAGCCCTTAGCGCAGATGTGGGTCCACCCTCCGGAGGGTGGGAGCCCATAACATTAACACAAAGGCCCCAGCAGCCTGGGACCATGCCCCACCCACTGTCTGTTTGTTTTGGGAATTGCCCAAGGCCACATTTTAGCTTTTGAGAGATGTGAAAGTGGAAAACATTCCAAAGCCAAAAGCCCCAGGACAACTGCTCACACCCATCTCATCAGCCTCCACTTTCCAGGGCTCAGCTGCTGAGAGAGAAAAGACACCCCATTTCCCTGCTCCCCATTGCAGAGGTGCCAGGTCCCACTTCCTGCTCCCCAGCTCTGCTTCTGGGAACTGCCCCCGTCAGAGGGTTAGACACACAGCTACTGGGCTTCTTTCCCCGGGAGGTGAAGACTAGGACTCCAGCAGGTGACAGGAAGGCAGAGGTGGTGGGTGGGCCTGGCCTTTGCCTGGGCAGAAGGGGAAGCTTCCACCTCCTCCCAAGGATGCAGGATGTGAGGTTGGGCTTTGGAGGCCAGAGCTCACTTTGGATCCAAATTAGAGTTGATGTCAGCTGAAGTGTAGGGAATGTTCCCAGGGAGTGATTCTTCCCACAGGCAGTGGCTCTCCCTGTGGTGTGCCTGGCCCAGCCTTGTCAAAGAGGAATAGAAGTTGGTGGACTGCCAGGTCACATGACAAATGGAAGGGCCACACACTTCCGTTGGTGCCCAGGGACCCTTTCTGCAAAGCAGTGTGGGGAATTCTGCCAGTCTGAAAATGGATGGGTTGGTCAGCGTCTATCCACCCCCACCCTCAGGTGGAAAGTTTGGGTTTTGCAGTCTTGTGATTACTACGTTTACCAAAGATGCCAATTTCTTCCTCTTGGGTAATTTTCAGAAATGGAAACCTATTTTCTTTGGGCTGGATGAGCGAGCCAAAGACTACAAGGTCTCTAGGATCATGTCTCAACGCTAGAGAGGGTGCTATACAAACACTTATTTGGGGGAAAGCAAGGCCCTGGTTTGTGTTTACTTGGGTAGCACTGAGGAAGGGAGAAAGAATTGGAAAAGAAGGTTCTGGAGCCAAGTAAAGCCATAGTCCCCAGACTATTTCCCTACCCATCTGTGGTTGGTAAAATAATGGCCCTGAAGATGGCCGTATCATAATCTTGGACCCTGTGAATGAATATATTATCTCTCCCCACCCCCACCCCAGTGCTGGGGATCAAACTCAGGGCCCTGTGCATGTTAGGCAAGTGCAAGTGCCTCACTACTGAGCTACATTCCCAGCACTTGAATATGTTATCTTATGTGGCAAAAAGGTCTTTACAGATGTGATTAAAGACATTGAGATAGGAGATTACCCTAGATCATCTGGGTGAGGCCAGTATAATTACAGGGTCTTTATAAGAGGGAGGAAGGACAGCCAGAATCAGAGAAGATGGGATAACTGAAGTGAAAGCCAGACAGAGGTAAGATTTGAAGCTGCTATGATGGCTGGCTTTGGAGGTAAAGGGCAGGCCCCTGAGCCAAGGGATGCAGATGGCCTATAGAAGCTAGAAAAGGTAAGGTTACACAGCCCCATAGGTCCATTGTAGGCTTCTCATCTCCAGAAATGTAATGTAATAGATTTGTGTTGTTTTAGGTTTGTGAAGCACTAGGTACTTCCCCTCATTTGTCAGTTTGCCACACTGTAGGGGCTTGCATGTTGCTGTGATGCTGAAAGCTATGTCACCAGTATTAGATACCAGCAGGATCACTCATAGTGGATCAGTTTCAATTGAACTTCCAGACTAGGGAGAAGGACTCGGCAGCCCACTCTTGAAGCAATTAGCCATTGAAAACCCTAGGAATAGCAGAGAGACACTGTTATCTATGGTGTTGGAAAATGAGAGACCCCCCCCCCCCCCACCCCGGTCGGTAGTCACTCAAAAGACGACTGGGGAAGAGTTGCTTCCTAGAGTAGAGTCGGCCTTAATGACGGGAATGTAGCAAAGCCCCAGGGACCTCCATTTGCTGATGTGGCACCACATAAATTGAGAAAGAACAACTGGAAACATCCATTAATAATTGGAATATGAAATGTACATAGTATGAATCTAGGAAAATTAGAAATCATCAAAAGTGAAATGGAACACATAAACATTAATATTTTAGGTATCAGTGAGCTAAAATGGATTGGCCATTTTGAATCAGACAATCATATGGTGTACTATACTGGAAATGACAATGTAAACAGAAATGGGGTCGTCAACAAAAAAGACATCTCAAGATTTGCCCTGAAATACAATGCTATCAGTGATAGAATAACATCCATTTGCCTACGAGGAAGTCCAGTTAATGTGAAGATTATTCATATTTACACGCTTATCACTAAGGCTAAAAATAAAGATAGGGAAGATGTTTATCCACTGCCACAATCCAAAATAAATCAAGCATGTAATCAGGATGTACTGGTAATTACTGGTGACTGGAATGCAAAAGTTGGAAACAAAGGCGGTTCAGTAGTTGGAAAATATGGCCTTGGTGACAGAAATGATGCTAAAGATCGTATGATAGAATTTTGTCAGACCAATGACCTTTTCATTGCAAATACATTTTTTCACCAACATAAATGGTGACAGTACACATGGAATTCACCAGACGGAACACACAGGAACCAAATTGACTACATTTGTGGAAGGAGACAACAGAAAAGTTCAATATTAAAAGTCAGAACAAGACCAGGTGCTGATTGTGGATCAGACCATCAACTGCTCATATGCATGTTCAAACTGAAACTGAAGAAAATTAGAACAAGTGGACAAGAGCCAAGGTATGACCTTGAGTCTATCCCCCCTGAGTTCAGTGATCACCTCAAGAACAGATTTGATGCATTAGACACTGATGATCAAAGACCAGACAAGTTGTGGCATGTCACCAAAGACATCATTCATGAGGAAAGCAAAAGGTTATTAAAAAGACAGGAAAAAAAGAGCCAAGTGTGGTGGCGCATGCCTGTAATCCCAGCAGCTCGGGAGGTGCAGGCAGGAGGATCGCAAGTTTGAGACCAGAGGCAGTCTGTGTAATTTAGCGAAACCCTGCCTCAAAAAGTAAAACAATGGACTGGAGTTGCAGCTCAGTGGCCCAGCACTTGCAGAGCATGCAAGTGCAAGGCCCTGGGTTCAACCCCCAGTACCACAAAAACAACAACAACAACAACAACAAAAAAAAACTCACAAATGTGATTCAAAGGATAGAAAGCAATGGGGTGAGAATTCCCCAGCACACCTCCCAGCAGCCCAGATCCTCACCTCCCAGAACAGCCATTCTGTTCCAAGCTAACATTTGCTCTGTTGATTCCTTTGTG